>JAAMPD010001566.1:0-22858 GCA_025266255.1 Trissolcus basalis | reverse complement strand
TAAAAGAGTGCTTCGAAACAAAAAATTATCAACTTAAACGATGCCATTAGATTTTCATTGTTTTAATATTATATTGTACCAAAAAAGTATTTCCAAAGAAATTCAAATGAAAAAATCATAAAATTTAATTAATTTATCGTTCATGTTATTAGAAAAGTTGTTTGTTACATAATATTTTATCATTTAACTAAATTTAAAATTTTACTGATAATTTTACCTCGCGTGCAATTTTTTTTTCCCTCTTGGCTCAATGTTGGATCACATTTGGCCCATTGTTAGATCAGGGAGCCAACAGTGGGCCAATATGTAGACAATCAGAAAAAATCAGATTTTCACTTCGGCAATGATTAATTTTTCTAAATGTTAATTTATTATTCAAATAGAATGTTCAATCATATTAAAACAAAAATAATATTGACTTTTTCGTCCTCTGATTTAAATCAATAATTATAAAACTGTAAAATGGCCCATTGTTGGGCTCTCTCCCCTATTGAATTTATTTTTCCGGTTTCAATTGTACGAAATCACATTTTCAGTAATTACCTTCGCTATTACAATAGCGAGTAAAATTACTTCCAAAATTACACAGAGAACTTGTGACGACACACGAACATATTGATATCATTATCTCACAATTAAATAAATTTCCCGTCCTTGAATTATCAAATGTCTTTTTTTTCACACTTGGCCTTGCTTCTCCGTTTTACAGAATTTTTTAAAACTTTTGTGCACAGCGTAGTTGCAGTTTCATTCAAGTTCGTTTTTCATTCGACTTTGGAGAAATAATTTTTTCTTCTCTGCAACATTCAGCTTTTTGTCTCTTTCTATGTCATTTATTTCTAAAAAAAAACAAACACAAAACGCTCAATTGTTTTAACCGTTAAAAAAAAGGGGCATCCAATTTCAAACTTTACCGTCCACTAAAAATTTCAAAAACGAAAAGTTGTAAAATGAAATATCGCAAGGATGAAAAAAAATTCCGTAGGAAAATTGAGCCCTGCCCCTCCTAGGTAGTAAAAATGCGTCGTTCGATCGGAATCGCCTTTCCGAGGCTCATTAAAAGCGCGAGCGAGAGACTCGACGCGCAGCTCGGCAACAGCGATTCCGCGCGCGCCTTGACCACAGACAACCAGCCGCCGCCCGAAATCTTCTTTTCTTCTTTCTCTTCTTCGTACTCTTTTTTGGCGTCTCTTTTTCTTACAACGCTTCCCTGCCGGCGCTCATCAACATCCCTCCACTGACGCCACCCCACTCCTTTGCGTCTCCCCTCCAGGCCCCCCTCTCCCCCTGCCCCTTCCTCCCTCACAGAGCAGACGACGAGTTCGTTTCGCTCGAGCGGGCACGTTTCGCGCGGGTGTTGCGTGAACGCCTTGACGCTTCTTCAATGCCTGAGCCGTTCTCTCTCACTCATTTCGACGGAACGGGGGTGGGTGGAGGGTCGACGCCGGACTTCCCCTCAATTTCTTTTCTTCATGGCATATTGCACCCTTGGCATTTGCGGCGTACGCACGTCTGTTTCGTTACGAGGTTTTTTAAGAGAAATTTCTGCCCATTTCAGTTATTTTCCGCCGAGAACAAAAAGAGAGCCAAAAATGAGATTTTGAAAAGAGAATTTGCTCGAATTGAAAACGCGAAATGAAAGAAGATTCGATAGTAATTTGAACCCGCGAGTTTCGATCAAATTTTTTCATGTCACTAACTTGTAACGATTTCAACGTCAAACTTTTTTACATTTCGAAATTTTAGAAAGATATTCTTTTTTCTTTTCAAAATTGGTATTTCAATTATGATACAAAAACATGGATTGTATGATATAGTTTTTCAAATTTTTATTGAATTAGAATTTGGAAATAGTAGAATTTTCGAGAGAAGATTTTTTTTTTTTCTATCAAGAATCGTAAAGTATTGTCAGTTCAGTGAACTCTAGTCTACCCTAAGTTAGGTTGAATTAGGTCATTTAGTAACTTAGGTCACGGTTTAGTCAGACATCCCTGCATCTAATTCAAGTCCCATAACTCGAGTTCCCCTCCGAATTTCATCGATCTACTGTCTGCCGAGACAAAAGTGTTAGAACCCCTCGAATATTACTCACAACACCTCTTTCTTATACATTTGGCAACTGTTCAAATTTCTCTCACGACACCTTTTTTTTATAAACAAAAATGATTCATTATTAAATCATGAAAATAAAAAGTTAAATTATTTAAGCCAATATTCCAACTCTCACACCAACTATGTAACACCTAATCAAAATTTAACAAACAAAATTATACAATTTGAATGTAACAAATCGATGAAAAAATGTTATAACAACGAAAAATAATAATTTGGCAGCGGAATAATTAGAGCAAAAAGAAACTAGTTCAATTGGATAATTAAAAATGCAACATCATGATGCTGAAATAATAAATAAATTTTCATGCATGTCCATAAATGATCCTTGCGGAGAACGATCGCGAGACGAGAATCGCGAAATTCATCCGCGATGCCTCATGAATAGAAACGACGCAATTTCGCCGCCAAAGATGAATTTCTTTCTAAGATGAAAATTACGATGATTGACGTTCGGTTCGCGAATCTCGTCGCGACCTAAAATTTGACTCATCGGCGTCTCGCCGTCGCTCGTGCTCGTGTGCGTGCACGACGTTGCGAGCGCAAAATGTCGATACGTGGGCGACGAAACGCGCGACAAGGGTGGGCTCTGCGCCGAGATACGAACGTGAAAGGAAATCAGATAGGTAAAACTCAATTTGATCCTCAGCGCGAAGGACGCGACGTAATTTTCAGTCGCGCCAATATTGCGATGCGCCATTTTTCCCCGATCCCTTTTTTTTATATTTTTTGTCTTTCCTTTTTTTTATACCCTTTTATACTTCACGTTGCTTCTGTGTTTCTGATGGACGAATTTTTTGTCCTTTGAAATCACGAATGAAATTCGTGATTTCATTAATATTTGTTTTTCTTCTTTCTATTTTTTTAATTCATTCAATTTTTTTTGATTGTTTGATTCTTTTGTATTAATTCATTTCTTTCATCTGTATATTTTTTCCCCTTATTTTTCGAAATTATTTCTTAGTTCTGTACTTTGTACCGTGCGTATAATTATAAAATTATTTTATTTATATTTAAAAATGGGGTCATTTAAGTACAGCACAAAGAATAAGGAATCAGAAAAAAAGGAGACTATGAAAATGTAACGTAAATTGATTTCCCGGGAGTGAGCACATTACGCAAACAAAGGTATTACTTTTAGCGTATTATGAAAATAATTTTAGGTAAGTTTATTCTCGTTATATACACATTTTGTGTTGCAACACAAAAAAAAAGCCGTGGCGAAAATCGATTATTGGCATGAAAATTATGCATATACCGTCGCGCTCAATGGCGTTTTCCAAGTAAAATCTAAAGTATGATTCTTCGGTGCGCTCTCGCTTCAAGTTATAATTCAATGAGTTTTTAAAACAATGGAAGAGCTAATTGATGAATTTGTTAATTACAAACAAAAATGAGAGGAAAAATATTAATTTACCCTGCCCCTCACCTCCGGGTGCAGTATTTATTCAAGACGTTGAGCGAACAAAAAACGTCCGACCCAATAATTATCCCAACCATCAGTTGGAAGCCTCGAAAAATAATAATTACACGTTACGACAATAAACTTCACCTTATGAAACAGAAAAGTTCAAATTCCCTGTCTTTTAGCGTGGCAACCTTTAAACAAAAGTGGTGATTAAAGTTCAAATTTCCCGCTAATTCCACCCCGTCGTCGATAATTACATTTCCTTGCGCCATCCTTCAGCCCAATTACATTCGCCGCAATTCTTTTTCGCGCAACTGATAAAGGCGTCTTTTCCCGCCGAAATTTGCCTGCAGCGCTGTCCCGGCTGGCTGCACCCCCCGCCCCCCGGTCCTCGGCCAATCCCCTCGTTGGAATAGCATTCATTTTCAGCGACGTGTCACTCGACGCAAAAAAGATCACCCTTTAGGGCGAGGGTTGAGACAAAGATAGAGAAGGGATGGAATAAGGAACGGGGCGGCGGGGCAGTGCGACGCGAACGGCGGGGAAAAGAACGTACGAGTGATCGTTAAGAGGCGCATAAAAAAGCAGCGCGAAAAGTAACATAAAAATTCGCACGGGCATTCGTGTTTCATCGTCGAAGTGCGCCGCTAAGAAAGGGGTGGGGGCGCGACGGGGGAAGGGGCTGGAGGGGCGAGACGCAGAAAAGTCGACGTCTATGGGGTGCGTAATGAAACGATATCGAGTGGCAGCGGGCGCGGGGGCGTCTTTGGACCCCCTCCGTCGATTGACCTCGCTTCGGTAATATCGGAGTGGGGACAAACGGATGCGCGCGACTGGAAGGGCGAGTTGACGAAAATAATACCGATGCACCTGCAGCGCCTTAAAAAAACAAGAGGGGGCAGACATAAAAAGTACAGCTGTGGTTGGGTAATCTTCGCGATTTTAGAACCCAACTAAAAGCATCGGATTAGTGCTTTTCGACATGCGAATGGAATATTACGTCGTAAATTCTCAACTTTTATTTTTTTCTCCTTCACCCCACCCTCCGGCAATGACTGTAATGAAATTAAGGGTAGGGGCCGAGAGGGGTGAGAGACATCCGAGGCTGTTAATGAAGTTCGATAATTTAATAATTAAGATTTTTACCTTCATATCGGAACTCCGCTTCGAAATATATCGCGTTTTTTTATTTATTTTTTTCTTTTTTTTTTTCATTTCATTCATCTTTTGCGAGGTATGAAAAAATCTATATCTTTTTTGTAAAAACAAAAAATTTACTCTATTTGTCATGGAAAATGTTATCTTGTTTTTTTCGTGGAACATTGGACGGTTTATATTTTTGATTCAATTTTTTGTCAATACTTTTTACAAAAAGTATTTACTTTTTGTTAAACTTTTAGTGTTTAAAAATTGTCGAGTATTTTTCATACCATGGCGTCCCCGCAAAAAGCTATAAATCAGACGAGCCCGAAATACTAATATATCCGTTTCTTAATTTCGAATATCCGACGTCGCCGACCGAATCGTCGCGCGAGCGATTGCGCAATTTTAATTGAACATTTGTCTCCGACAAGGGGATCCACCTTTGGGGATAAGATTTATCGCACGTATCGGCATGGTTTAATTTGGAACGACAGCGGCGAGTTTTGACGAGCGTTGGGCGCGCAAATGAAAGAATATTTCTCTTTTGTAATGACGAGCAAGTTGTATAACTTTCGTAAATTGAACGCGTAGCGCACTAAATCTCGTTGCAGAACGTTTTATAACGAGTTGAACGATGACGTGTGTCTTTTCGCGACGCGCTTTCATCCAAAATGGAAATTCCGATGGAAATAAGACAATTTACGTTTCGATGTTGATAAATCGAAATCAAGAAAAAAAAAGAGAGACCACGTTTCGAATCAATTTCGTCGAATTTGATATGAACGAAATTTTATCATCCGCATGATGGAAACATTTTTGGTTTACGAATTCATCTTTTGTACGTTCTCAATATTTATGACAGAAGCAATTATTTTTTATGTTTTTCACGCGCGAAACTTAATTTCACGATCAAAATATAACATGAAGCGCGGTAATTAAACTTGAACGGGTGAACTTTTTGCATGAACGTTATGATTTTTTTTTTGCCCTCGCGCACTTTGCAATTGCTGCAATAATAAATCTCGCGCATCGGCTCGTCGGTAGAATTTAAACGCACGAAGTCGAAATCTCGTGAGTGCACTTCTGCCTTCTTGGATCATGCCTCGAAAAAGAAGAAGTCCGACTTTACAGCAAAATCCCGACAGAGTCGTCGAGATACCCCTTCTTTCTCTTTTTTTGTCGCTTGTCATTTTGCCCTGGTGACGTTCAACTTTGTACTCTTTTCGTTAACGTTCAGTTTTATTGCTTGCATTAATTTTCTCATTTGCATTTTCAGACGCACAACAAAAAGGAATAAACGAATTAAAAAATTATCCGAAAAATTATGAACAATCACAAAAACAAATAAAAAATACAACAAATGAGAAATAATTGTAAAAAATTTTAGGATCTGATAAATGACGATGATGAAAATGATAAAAGTTAATTGAAAAGTGATTTTGTTCGATTGAAATTTGAATTACAAGATAGATTGAACTTCAAATCGACCATCGATCCAAGTCCAAGTTTATAGATCAATTCTTGCCATTAGCACCTGATAATAACAAGACTGTGGAATCCTTGTAATTAGTAATCTCACAGACGCGGAGTTATGCGCGTATACGCACACACCGGTCGCGCGTGGTCGTTCGCGTTTCAACGCAGATGCATGTGTACGCGGCGAAAAAAAACACACGCTGCAATTATCCGCAAATGAGGTCAGCGTGTGTCCTTCGTGCGCACGAAATACTAGCGTTTACCATTTTCTAACCTCACACAAAAATTACAACCGCGTTCACTTCTCAACTTCGAAACGTCTTGGTTCCAATTACGCTGACCTTTATATTCGATTGCGGTGGCCTATACATAAAACGTATCTATTTCTTGTTTCGTTCATACAAAATTTATTGCCCAACTAACGGGACTTTTGAAAAAATAACATTCAAAAAAATTGATGTTACATTCAAATAAATTGACGAAAAACAATTTTAAAAATAAAATTTTTTTACAAGATTTGAACTCACAATTTCGATGATTGGAAGATCATTAGCCCAACGCCAAAAATTATGATGAACCTCTGAAAATAAAAAATTCCAAATCAGCGCTATTTTTTGTTGTTGAAAACACGAATAAAGAGACATATAATTTGTTGTCTATCGGGAATTCGATGGGAGTGAAATTGTTTTTAATTTTTTTATTTTGAGTAATTTTTATTATTTAATTTTGGTAAAAATGAAACAAAAAAAAAGTCAAAGTAAATAAAAGATGAGCGATATCGTTATTTCGTAGCCCGGCATTATTTTTGCAGTGCGATACGATCACGGGCTTTTCCTTTGGCTGAGTGTGCACGGGGCTAGTTTGGGACAAAGGATAGCCTTGTGCGTTGCAGGCTGCACGGCCTCACCAAGCGCCTATCAATGACTCCTATTTTCTGCCGTTCTCCGCATCAAAACGTGATTGGCCAACGATTAGACTCCATCGTCACGACTTGATAAATTATTCATAATAATAAGATGCAATTCGACACGAAAATACTTCAAATTGAAAACGCCATTATTTCAATGAAATTGCGTTATATAAGTTTACGTAACTCCGCGATGTTTTCCCCACTTTTTATCATGGCCTGTACCTTTTTTTGGACGACTGATATTTATAAACAAAAAAATGCACGAAACATTTTTTGGATGCCTCACTTTGCAAACCGTAGAGAGGGCGAGACGTCTGCGGCTCAGTTTTGTAATTTCACAATTAACATTTTATGCCTGCAAGTCTTTGCTAAGCCTTTCTTACGTAACGTTAGCCTCTTAAAAATCTCTGAGGAATTTAAGTAACACAGGATTACTTGAGACACGTGACATCACATTGCAAAATACAAAAAAAAAAAGATTTACATGCATTTTTTGACACGTTCTTATGTGACATTTTTTCGAAAACTAAATTTTAATCCCTAAAAAGTGAATACCCTTGATATTGAATTTCTTTTGATTAAATTTTTTTAACTGATAAATGATTAAATTTGTTGCACTTTAGTTTATGTAACACACAATTTATGAAATTTTTTCGTACAAAATTTAATAACCTTGAAAAAAAGAACTGTACTCGATTTTCCACTTGGATTACGAGGTTCGGCGAGCTGAAAAACTGCGGCCCATTATTTCGAGCCGGAGCCGTTAATGCGATTTTCGACGCTCACCCGCAGGCATTCGATTTCGCTGCAGAAAATAGCCGCCGCCGGACGGCTGCTTCAAGAATGGTAACATAAGATTATTCGGCATTCAGTGCGGAGTTATCGGCATGCTTAGGTGACTTTTTTCTCGTGCACGCGACGACAAAATTTTCGCGAGCGTCGCAATTTTCTTGCTCGCCGCCTTTGCCCGCGGCCCTTAAGCTCGCGCCCGAGCCAGCCAAGTACACACTTACCTGACATTTCATTCCTCGTATCTCTTTCTCCACTTGTTATGTTTTCAACAAACTTTATTTATCTAGTTTTATGGACATTATTTCGCGTGAGTTCGTCCTCGAGATTTCAAAAAATTTTTCTCCACCGTGTACTTATGAAACGCGAATAAACTGCTTTTGTTTAGTCTACATTTTTTTTCTGTATATTTTTTCTTCTTTTTTTTTTTTTTTTTTTTGAAAATACTAAACAAAATTTGTTAAAAAAAAACAGTTGAAGTAATTGTGACACTCGAATGAATTTGCTATTTTTATAATATAATGAAAAACTTTTTTATGATAATGAAATTATGATTAACATTTGAATGACGAAAAATTGTTTAGAATTCGTAAACCCAATTTCAGCAGCACCACATATATTATCCCACGTAACACATTTTTCAAGTGTATTGTTTATTTAGTTCGTTATTTGATAATTTCTCATCCAGGTGTTTAGTTTGAAAATCAGTCAACATAACAAATTATGAAAAATGTAAATCAAGTCAACTCGCGTAGATAAGACAATAAACATCGACTATTTTATTAAAACGTCATTAAAACTTTACGAGACTCCGAGAAAAACCATCGATCACTTCAAGTTTGTAATTGTCAACCTCAGATTACAGTATGATTAATGTTGACAAAAGGTTGACAAACTTTTGCATGGCAAAAACTAATACTTTGAAAAACATCTAATTTTGTGTCAAGTATACAAACATTAAAACAAAATTTATTCACAAACTGAGATAATATCAAATTACGGCTAAACAGAAGATTATATAAAAACGACGAAGTTAATTGACAAAAATGCAACCAAACTAATCAGTTCAGAGGAATTAAAAAACATTAACCTCAAAATTCAAAATGAGATTTAAAAATCTACATTGCTAACGGCGCGAATAAAGATAACCGTTATAACAAAATTATAGTTTTAAAGTTTGATGTTAATTATGACGGTTGATTTTAATTATTGTTATTGAAAAAGCGTTTGATTGTTTTCAATATTTATTGAATGTCATGAATGTGTAAAAAAGTCGATATTGTTTTGCACCTGATGAATAATGAATAAATTTCGAGCACAGGCAAGCGTATAGCATCATCATCTAATCAAAACTGAATGCCACATTGATCGAATTTCCGAAAAATAACCGAAACCGAAATAGCATAAAGGTGGGCAGAGCGTGGGGCCGCAATCGTCAATTACGAGCGTTCCGGCCGCATGCAATATTAACAAATCCCTTTATCGCAAAACACGCGCGTCACTCGGCCGATTGCGAGTGTCGCGCGATCGATAATTTCTCGTAAGTAAGAGGGGCGCTGGCGGCCGCCTTTTCGCCGTTTGCATTTTCCTTTGTTCGCCCTCCTTGCCGCGGTCAAATTTCCTCAAATTTTGTGTGCCCCACTATCTGCTGTTCTCATGAATATTTGCGTGCTCTCGCGATCGATCATGATCGCGTGTGCCGTTTTTACGAAAGCCTTGGCGTTTCTAGTAAAAAAAAAAGAAAGAGAGGCGAACAAAAAAAAGAACGAGACAGAAAGATGCGGATGGAGAGGAAGTCGCGGGAAAAAATGCGCCCGAGAGGATCTTTGTCTTGTGCGTAAGGCATTCTGTTGTGCGAGGTCAGCGACGCGGCCGATCAGGAAGTAGCCATGAAACGCCGCGGTTATTTATTGCCAAGGAAGCCGCAATTAAGCATCGTCGGTGCATCGGTTTCTATTATTTCTAATACCGCGCATTCTATTCTAATGAATAATTCGAGATGACGGATCAAGCGTGCAATCATCGCATTTTTTGCCGTTCTTTTTTTTTCCAGGATTTTTTGATTGTTATTCTCATGTTTCGATGTTTATCACATT
Source organism: Trissolcus basalis (assembly GCA_025266255.1). NCBI lineage: Eukaryota > Metazoa > Arthropoda > Insecta > Hymenoptera > Scelionidae > Trissolcus > Trissolcus basalis. The sequence continues at coordinate 12,924 of JAAMPD010001566.1, read as the reverse complement.
TCAGATTTTTAATTTCGTTTAATTTTTTTGTTTTTTTTGCCAGTTTGTTTACGAAAGGTGCTATTTTTTTGTTCAAATGTTTTTAAATACAATGAAAATTTGAAATTGTGACGATAAAATTTTAACTCCCGCTGAGAACGTCGATATCGGCCTGTTTATCTAATGATACTAAATATAAAAAAAGCACAATGTCACTTTGCAAAAGCAAATAAAGTTTTTTTGTTCGTCTTTTCTATTCTTCTATGATTATTTTATCAGCAGTAAAATATGGTCGGCTAAGAACAAATATCAATGAAAATAGAGTACAAAAAGTGCAAAAAATAAAGAAACTCTTCAGTTATAAAAAGTCCGCACTTATTACATTACAGTTTGAAAGATTGGAGAATTTTATTTTTGGCTAAAATCTGAACAAAAAATTAAAGGGAAATTAAAATTGTTCTTTCTTACAAGTGAATCAATTAAATGTGACACATTTTCGAGAAAAATTTTCTTTCCTATTGCTCGACCATGAATCAGTTGCATCGTTCGTGCAATAAAGAGTTCCGAAATAAGGAATTCATGTAAATTTGATTAGAAACAGCGTAAGACAATCAAGTGGTAACATTTTCATGACTCACGAATCGGCCTTGGAATTCGCGCGATGATGACTCGCCAAACCACCGCGTCATTTCGTTTTCATCTTTGTTAATTATTAACCTACTTCCAAATGCCGAATTTCACAAAAAAAAGACACTTACAAAAATTGTATATCGCAAATTCAATTGCAGCCCGTTGTGTTCAATTACGTGAACCCATCGAGCCGCAATTGGTTAGAGATTTTGTCGCAACATATAAATCCTTCAAATTTGATTTGTTTTTTATTTTCTTCGCGTCGAGTGACGGAAAATGAATTTTGTCGAAAAATGTTTCAAAAAGTTTATTGAGGAAATATTTCAACGCGAGTTAAAAACCAGTTTCGGTCGTTGAAAACATTGATTTGTCATAAATGATAATATGACATCTAAAAACTCGGAAAATTTTCCAGCTGCGTTTTCGTCGCTTTGTTGTGTCGTTCGTGCACATTTTTTGCACATTTTTTTTTGTTGCCTAAAAATTATTTCATGAACATGTCAACTTTTTCGACACAGAATATCGTATCAGTGAAAAAATTATATGTAAAACAAAATAGAAAAGAATCGTCCGTGTAAACAACGAATTGAAATTGAAAAAAAAACGAGTATAGAAAATATAAATGGAAATAAAAAAATCTAATCTACAAATGGGTGTGAAACATTGAAATCGCAGCCACTTCAACACGTGGTTTACGTACAAAAGCAATTCACGTGACAAACGTTGGCGCGGAAAGCCGAAAAGTGAAAAGCAAAACGATGAAAAAGGACAATTGAGAGAGACGGAACGAGAGAATGCACGAGTGTGCCAAAAAGCCTTAGGACCTGTTGACGCGGGTTATGTACTAGCGGATGGCACTGCGCCAAAAGACCTTGAGAGAATTTCATGGATGAATTTCACACCGCGATTGTTTTCACTGAGCTATTTATTTCGCGATTACATCTGGCGCGGTTAATGACATTCATGTTCAATTCCACGATTGACCGTGAAAACTCTCGAGCTTTATTTATAAGGTCGTTGAACCTTTTTCACCCTGACTTACAAACGTCAAGTCATAAACCATTTTCCACCAACTTTTATGATAACGAAAATAATCACACTCAATTACTTAGAAAAGTACAACCATTTTCTAACTCGTAAACAAAATGAACAAACATCTTCTCGTCACTTAAATTTCTAATGAGAAAAAAGTTGAATAAATTAAATCAGACCAACGAAAAATGTAAATTGGTGTAAAAGGTAACAGAAAAAGTCAGTTCAAAAAAAGGATCCTTTTTGGCTTGGAATAAAAAGTTTCGAGTTGACAAGCCCGTTAATGTGAGCGATCCAATCAAAGTTGCACGAATTGCAGCTTCCACGAAAAAAAAAAAAAAATGTTACACAAAGCTATAGCTTGCACGTGAAAAACATCTGAATAAATGATTGTTGTTTGTCGAATGTGTTCGAACTGACGAACCGGCTGCGACGGAGCACTACGCACACGCGTGCACCTAAACACGAGACGGGCATTTCGTGCGACTATTATTGAAACGCTCTACTTCGGCGCGGCTTATCAAATATATAATTGCCGTTTACGGAAATGCCCTGCACGCCACACCAACGACGCGATTCACTTTACGATGCAATTGCCATTTATTTCGCGACTTGTTTTGCCACTCGGACATTTCACAATTTATCGACCTGTTTTTCTTTTTTTCTTTCTCGCTTTCCATTGTTTTTCCAATTATTTTAGTACATTTATGTAGGTCAGGCGAAAACAAAATACAACCCCGTGTTAATTTTTCAAAACCAAAAATGTTCAACTATTTTTGTTCTTTTTTTTCAATAATCAGTTTGTTATACCGAGAAATCACAAAAATGAGTCATAAATATGAATCGATCCTTCTCCCCGAAAAAGTCCATTATATTTGACCATGAAGCTTGCGAAATTGCACGCACAAATACGTCAGCAGGTATGCCATATTAGATTCGAATGCGGTAATTAATCCGATCGAACTTTTGATCTGAACAAAAAGTCACACGTCTGTTATTTAGCGAGCAAATGTTAGTCTAATATTTTTTATGACGTTACCGTCAAATATTTGTCACTCGCGTACGAATTGCAAAACAATTTTATTCAAGTTGACTGCGCCACTTTGACCGACTTTGCTATCTACCTTTCAGGTAACCGCTTTTACGTGCTAGTGAAAACCAAAATGAAAAACATAATTCAAACACTTGTATATAGAACCCAAAAAATTGTTGCCGACAAAAATAGATTCTCATATTAAAACAGCCGGGCTAATTTTAACGTTCCAATAAATTTTATTATGTTATAAAAAGTAAGCTCGCAAAACTAAAAAAGGAACAATATTATCCCACCTGTCGGAATTAACCAAGCCGCCCCTGCTCTTTTTAAGTTATTGGTGGACTATAAAATTTGAACTCGCATTTGTAATTCAGAAGTTTGAGAATTTTGCGGTGACGGTGCGATAAAATTAGCGCGCATTATTAGAATTGTTGAATGCGGTTGTTTATTGTTGATTGTTGAAAGCTCTCTCGCGCAGAGTGCAATTGATTTTGTCGCCCATGAGAGAGGACAGTCAGGGTCATTAAGGACAGCCGGTATGTATGTATTTCTGGGAAACCACTCGCGACATTCCTGTCCGTACGGAATTCTCAAATTAAATTGTTCGATGCCCTGTGGAATCGGTCGATACGATTATACGAACGGCATTTGCCGAAGTACGGCTATTCATCGGCTGCAGACCTATTGCGCTCATGACTTTTCATCCGAAAACAAAACAACCCCGACCTATATCGACTGCAAGTCCACCCGGGACAAGTCGGCGCAAAAGGTCATCCAAATTGGCGGACGAATTTAATTAAAAAATATTTTTTTCTCTTATCCCCCAAAGCCGCGTAAATATTTGAGTTATTTAATTGAATTTTGAATCGGGGTCACACGAGGACTGCGCTTCATCTCTAATGACCTTTGTCAAAATGCAGAACGAAATTCTTTTTAACGAAAATAAAACAAAAAGACTGTAGCAGTGGTACTTGAAATCGTATAGTTTTTGTTATTGAAATGAATGTTGCTGAATTGAAACCAAGTTTTGGTTTATGATGCAGTTTGCAATTGCACCGAAGGACCTTCGATGAAAATCCTGGAAATTACAGAGGTTAAAAGAAAGAAACAATTTATGTAGAAACTAATGCAGCGATCTAAATCAAACGTTAATTAACGTGCAGCTCGTTATAAAATTTTCGATCACGAGAACGCCGCACGTAAATGAACGTCGGACTCGAGCCAGAGGTAATTTAATCGTTTGAAATTAATCCGTTTTTTCGTAGCAGTTGACAGTGGCGCGCACTAAGTGACTGAGTAAAGCCTTTTTCGCGTGTGGCCTTTTTCGCTCGAAAACTCGAGGCTGTACGTCATGTCGCGACGATAAGACTCGCCTATTAGGACTACGGAGAAAAAGGAAGTGAAAAAATGCGTCTTTATCGCCGCCTCTATCGCGTATAAAGGAAACTCCGACATAGTTGACACAAGTTCACGATATCGACGATGCGTGAAATGAACTACCAGCTCTATCACAAAAATGATTTCACAGTGAATGAGATCACTCGGATGTTGACGAATTTTTCAGCCTTCCTGTGTTTGATCCCAAGTATATCAGATCAACTGCAGATTTCAAGCCCGAAATTGTTGCCTGCAAATAAACACAGATTTCACATCGTTAAATAAATAATAATTAAACGCTTTCTGAACGCAACTTACTCCTAATGGGAAATTCACGTTCAATTTTTTTTTTCAAATTAAAAGCTACTGTAAAACAAAAACAATTATTTCATTAACCACAACTTTCAACTCTAGTGATTGCAAAATATTCCACAGATAACAAAGATGCCAGTCTTGGTTAATTTCCAGTTGAATTTTGTTATGATCAAATTGTTCAATTTGAATGAGGATAATTCTAATAATGATTGTTTGATTTAGTGTTTTCTTGATTCGCAGGTTTGGAGCGGGTAGCGGAGGAGTTGATGGGCCGTAGGAGATGGAAGCAATACCAGGACAGTCTGTACAGCAGCAGCGACTTGTCAGCGCAACAGCAACAATTGCAGCAAGGCTCCCAGCAGCAGCGGTTACTGAACGTGGGTGCGTTGGGAGCGTTGAACCAAGCGAAGCTCCAGGCGCAGCTGAAGCAGGAGCCGGCCAACCTGAGGAAGCTTGCGAACAACCATCTACCTCAGGACGATCAACCGGTTGGCCAGGACGAGCCCTGTCGGATCAAACTCGAGGTAGAGGCCTCGGAGGTGCTCTTCCCGGACTCGACGGAAACAGCCGCGACGACTATCCCAACGACCAACAACACATCCAAGAGGCTGCGCGAGGAAGACGAGGAGAAACACGACCCGTCGACCAAGCAAAACGGAAAAAGCGACTCGTCCGACGAACACGAGAGGCGACTCAAGCCCAAGCTAGAGACGGACAGACCTATCAGCCCGCTCAGGGAAAACGATCACGTGTCAAGGGAAAAGGATCAGGTCAACGACGCGGACGAGACCAAGGTTGGTCTAACAAGAAGAAACAATCTCTTTTGGATGACGTCTAGATTGTCATTTCTATCAGTTATCGTGAACTTTGACTTTCATTTTTTAATTCCATCGTTATTCAGTTGAACATGTTACAATATTTTATTATTTGCATTCTGATCCTTGAAATGATATTGTAACTATTTTCATAATAATATTACATTTTCTAGTAGAGCTAGTTTTTCTTGATTAACTAGGAAAAATTTTGAATTAGGGTGTTGATAAGAGATGATAATTGTGAATATGTTTTGAAGGAACGGACTGGAGAAGCCGCGTCGGATCGAGTACAAACAACGCCGGGTCTGCTTCGAGTAAAGAAGGAAGAAGACCTCCAGGAGACAACGGGCGTTGCCAACAACGTGGACTCGGCCAATGCCAGGTTAACATTGGCAAACAAGAATTCAGAATCGACACCCGCGGAGATCAACGCGACAGTGCCATCGTTAGCGCCGTTGCTTACAAATCGACGAGCCAGCCCACCGCCAGAAGACTGGAAGCCACTAGACAAGTGCTACTTCTGTCTCGATGGCAAACTGCCCCACGACGACCAGGCACCTCTTGTAAGACAGTGACGAATTTAAATTCCAATGTTTCTGCTTGTTTCTCAACCTCCAAGTCACCTAGAAAAATTAAAACCAAACTAAAATCACACACACTCTTTCATGAATAACTCGAAAGTCAATAAAAAAACAGCCAATCAGTATGAATTTATAGATGAAATTTCGAATTCCTTTGATGTTCCCTGCTGGATTGGATTTCTCAAGGTGGTTGAAAATTTATGAGTGGAAACATTTGGAAACATAAGTTTTGCGATGAAAGACTTTGACGATTTGACGAGAGGGGTTTTCTCATGTTTACTGATGACGATTTTGTCGCGGTCGCAGAGTCCTCACAGTGACAGCAGCGGTAGTTGGCGATCAACGGAGTCTCCGATGTCAGTGCAAGTCGATCCCATGGCGGCATCTGTAGTTGCGGCCGCGTTGAGCGGTACGCTCCCGACGCTCCTACCACAATGGTGCCTGCCACCGAGAGAGGCGCCACTTGGCGTCCAGGGACACCAGGACAACGCCACCACGGATCAACCTTTGGATCTCTCAGCCAAACCCAAAAATTCTCAGGTACTGCTTCTTCAAAAAAAAGTTGAATTATTACAAAATGTATTCAATCTAATCGAATTTTTTTTATTCAATCAAATCACCTTTTTGTAAAACATGTGTGCCATTTTGAATTAACACTGTGATTTTTTATAACAACGTACAAGAGACAAAAATGAAAACTGTATCAAGTTGAGCCCAAGCCTTCAAACAAAGTCACGTATCTTTTTCGAACAATATTAACACATCTGAAAATGTAACGTTAATCTTGTAACAGCTGATGACACATGTTTGTTTCCATTTTTTCTTTCAGGACAACAACATATCCTTATTAGAACAACAGAAAATACCTCTTCGAATGCCGGCAGGCATCGACCCTAAAAGCATCTTCAAGTGAGTATAATTTTCAATCGACTTATCCGACGAATAACCTTTTTTAAAATTAACTTAAGAAGTACACTTCTTTCATTATTAGAACTGATTTTTTTCTCTACCATTTTCCTGAAGGAGAATATCCCTTGATTAAATTATCCTCCGATTAATTAATTCGTCGAAATAATGGGGATTGATAAAAAAAAGAGAGAGAGGAAAAAAAAGATAACTGTTCGCATTAATCCGACATTTTTCGTTTGCAGTTCAAACAAAAAGAGTCCCGTTGATCGCCGAAAACGCCGGCTAATCCGCAAACAAAGACGCGAATTTTGTTCGAGCGTTTGTTTGCGCGCTAAAGGGTTTAAAGCTCGCGCGTGCAGCTTCGAGAATTTCGCGTTTGGAATGGACGAAAAAATCCGCTTTTTTATAGGTCGATAAACCGCGATTTTCATCGGACGTGTTACCGAGAACTCTTTTTTAATCAACAGATTCGTAGTGACCTTTTATTTCTTCACAGTTGTTTTTGTACGGACTAACGAAATTTTCGAAAAAAAAAATTTTCGATTCTATTGAATTATCCCCAACTTTTTCTCTTAACTTTTTTTCTCGGTAAAAAAACGTTTCTACTCGGTCATGAGTTTGAAATATTTTTTGAACCCGATGATGCTATCTTTTTTTATATATTCATTTTTATATTTTGTATATTGAGTTTTTTGAACTGTGGGTGTGTAGTTGAGGTCTTTCTCTTTTCTTAGTTTAACGTTTGATTTTTTAATCTGTTCTGAGTTCTGTTACATTTAAATTTTTGTTCCTTATATTTAGACTCAAAAGGAGGAAGGACAGGGTATCGGATGTAATTGTCACTACCATCAGAAAATAGTTAAGTAGTAACAATTCTTTTATTAGCAAAATCAACAATTTCAGTATTTCAGTCACCGTTTAGAGTAACTTGTAAAAATCATCTGCAAAGGCCTAAACAGATTTTCTAATTCTCATTTTCCATTCAACTATACTCATTCCACATAATTGAATTACAATTTAACAAACAATAAAACGTTACATCCTTCATTTTGCAAATTAAAAATCAATTTAAAAAATAACAGAATGCAATTCAAACAGAAGTCTGTTTAGGTCTGGCAAGAATAAAACTAAAATAATGTCTGGTGCAAAACTAATAACTATGTACACGCACATAATCATAACTCGTTTCGAGTTTCATGTTTACATTAATTACAACCTAGTCCAAATATCTAATTTGCAAATTTTTGCGACAAAAAAAAGTAGTGAGAAAGAAGAGAACAAAAAAAAATTATTGTAGGATAAGAGAAAACAGTGTTTACATTTTTGATCTAAGTGCATTAAAAAATTCGTTAATCCAAATATTTTATTTTAATTAGCCGACGCTTGACACCGTCTCTTAGCTCGCGCGTCCCTCGTTTATCCAGGTTGTTTGCATTTTTAATCGTATCGCTCGTTCTTGTGTATGAATCGTAACTTTATTGCTCATCTTTTGAAATTTTTATCGCCGGGTGTCATTGTTCTCGTTGTTTAAATATAAAACACTTATCAACGGCAGAAAATGCAAAACATTCAATGCATAATGCATCTCGAAAATAACACGAACTTGGGATTCGCGCGATTATGTATGCGCGTGGATGCGCCTTCTCATTCGGATCCTCTTTTTTTCACGAATTCCTTTGTGGTTTTGTTTATTATTATTTTTTATTCTTTATTGCAATCTTATATTTTGTTGTAATCTTGCTACTTTAATTATACCACCATAAGATGAATCCCGAACACAAACGTAACAACTCCTCAATGAAAAAGTCATCAAATGATAACGAAAAACGATTAAATTTATGAAACGAAGAATTTTCATCGTCTCCTTAATTTTGATTTGAAGCATAGCTTTCAAAATTGAACGTTACAAACTTGGACTTGACAAAAGGATCCTCGTTGTTGTTTCGTTTGTCAAAATTGTATCGCCTTTTAATTATTAACGAACTCCATAATCTGTACCTCCCCGACGCGTCCCAGGCACAAAGTACCGAGCTTTGTGCGCTACAGACCACCGAGCATGCGGTATCGCGCGCAATTACATATTCAGCATTCCCGGCGTACACACGCCATGCGAGGCATTCTTATTCGCTTTCCAATTTTTTTCAAACTATATTAAAAATCCTTAACTGGTTGTGGCGTCACCTATATCTTTGCAATTTGCAATTCAAACTCAAAAAAAAACAGTCTCAAAACAAAATGAGAAGGTGAAACGTCGACACAGCGCCATCTGGCTGGGACTAAAAACTTGTTTTCTGACAGCGCCATCTGTATTTTGAAATAAAGTTGGTAGTTCAGCTAAGGTTGATGTGCTGTCGTCAAATTTCAAGTTGGAATGAAAATGTAAAAACAAAATAATATTAGGCACGATTGCAAGGTCGTGAATTGAATTCAATAGTGATTGATCTAATCAAAGTGGAATGCCCCGATATATGCACACACATGTAACGCGATGTGGAGCATGAGCGGACTGTGGAGCGCATGCACCCGCTGCCCGTGATCCCCCGCGCGCGGTCCGCCCTGGCGAGCGCAATTAAACGGTGCGATAAGATATATCGGCACGTCACGAAACAGAGCCTCGACTCAACATTGTCCATGATGTGAAATTTTCCGCGGGGCTCAATGCGCGTCTCGCGCGAACGGCATTTCGCGTTTTCTTGTTCGACGCGAGTCATATTTCCGGAATTCCTTGACACAGATACATCAAGAGAAACATAAAGCACGTCTCCGCGTTACGAAATGCGACCCAAATGTCTCACGATACCACTCGTCAAAGATCTAATGCGGTTTATTCAGTATTGATTTATCGGGCCGGCGTAAAAATGATACGGTAAACAAGTAAATTAAGTCAATTATGCCACGAGTCGATTGCAAATAACGCAGCTGTTTCCACGAAATTCTATACATGCTATTGTATATTGCTTCGACAGTTTTTGAAGAAAAAAAAACTATTCTAAATCAAGTGGCAATAAAAAATTTAATTTATCAACTTTTAATATTTTAATTAAATTTGTGATTATACTAATTTTAATTTTCTGTTTTTTTTTTTTTTTTGCACAATCTCAATTTCGTTTATGTTACCAAATTTTCAGTTTTATCTGACCTGATAAAATATTGTTTTGTTGAGGAATATATAATCATCGTCGGAATGACGTCGGAACTTACAAACAAGTCAAAAATTTGTTAGCGTACAAGAGCGCTGAAAAATTCGCACGTCGGAACTGATAACAAACTACGGCGATGCCAAAATCGCTTATCTTTTCGAGAACGTGACGTCAAAGCCTCATTATACAAATCGGTTGCGTTTTCTTCGGTTGATTCATTTCTCCAACAATCACAAGTTTTCTTGTTACTAATCATATCGTTCATTTCTTAACTTTTGTGTTAACGTTTTCGCCTGGCCGATGTTTCTTCATACTTTCGGTGGATTTCCACGCGCAATTCCTATGACAGATTTATTGGTCAAGTTCCGTCGACTAGCGTTCATTGTATTCAAAGCAATAAATAATCAAATGTGCATTCAAAAGAAAAACATTTGTCTCGCGTGAATTCACAAATTTTGAATGTGAAAAAAGCAATACAACTTTGAACAACAACAAAAAAAAAGAAAACAAAGAAAAATTATTTAACAGAAACGTTTGTTTGAAAATGATGAAAGAAACAACCTGCTGAAATTATGCAAAGAAACAAGACCAAATGCTAACTCTCTCAATAAGTTCTGTCAAAAGAAACATTTTCTTTTTGTCCTTAAAAAGCCATTATCAGAAAAAAAAAACAAAAGTCACGATTTTATGTTCAGAATAGCTCAAATTCAATCGCTCCTTTCAATTTGGTCTCAAAATTGTTTTTCTGTTTAAAGTAGCTCCTGTTACCGTACGAAGCCACGATTGCCAGGTCCGGGCGGCGTGGGCGGTGTACCTGTGGTAGGCGCCGGTGGCGGCCGAAGGACCTACACCGAGGAGGAACTGCAGGCAGCGCTGCGGGACATCCAGACCGGCAAACTCGGCACTCGCAGGGCCGCGGTTATTTATGGCATCCCCAGGAGCACGCTGCGAAACAAGGTCTACAAGCTCGCGATGGAGCGCGAGAGGGATGCCTCTCTTGCGAATGCCCACGCGCACGAGACGGCCCTGCCGTCCACTACTGCCATCACCACCGCTAGCACCAATGCAACAACAACCACCACCACCCAAAATGCAACCCAAAATTCTTCTGCCACACCGCCAACGCAAACGGATGAGGTACAAACAATATTTAGAAAAATCATCAAATTGATAGAATGTGATTCAGTTTTCAGTTTTAATGATAAGGCGCAGATTCAAAGGCAAAAATTAAAAGAATTATTGCTTCACTTGAAGGGTGTTTACTTACGTGCATGTTGTCTGGCTTTGGTTTCACATAAACAAAAGTCCGGCACAGGATCTGAAATATAGAAACAGGATGTTTTAGTTTTTTTTTCAGGGTGATGAATAATGATGAATTTTTAAGTTTAAAATGTATAGAAGACAAACTGAGAGTAACCTACTGGAAAGAATAGACGCAATAAGTGAGAAGCGCATTTATGAAATTTTAAGCAAAGAGCATAGACGAACTAAATACTTAATTGCCTTAAACGGCCTAGGCCGAAAGATGTTATCGTTTTTGCTATGAACATGAAACTTTGTGCACGAACTTTTAATCTTCCATGCCAAGTATCGTTACACGAATTTCGTTCAATGAGATCTACTTTAACTTATAACGTCATTACACTTCTTTTTAAGGTGACAAACAAAATTTAACTGAAAGCTATACCTTACCAGCCAAACTTTGCACGTCAATAATTAATTATCATCGACGTTACCAAACCGAATTCATTTCCTTATTCCATAACTTGAAACAAAAACAACTCGTATCGATTCAATTTATTTTTCATATATATTTTATTTAAGATTCTTATATTCCAACGGGGTGAGAGGGAGAAATAAAATGTGTTCATTCGTCATGCATGTTATTTCTTTGATTGCGTAATATATTTTTTCTCTTGCAAGATAAATTATTTGGCGACGCTCAAATCCCCTGGCGTTCGACTTATTTTTGCTCGGCATTACAAGACAATTCGCGTTGCAGGTGGACGAGAAGGAACTTTCGGGCGCGGAGGAAGAGAAAGAGGTCGAGAAGGCGTTACTGAAACCCCTGTTGTCGCTGGAGGACCTCGTCAGGTTCTCGGGTCTGGAGAGCAGCAGCGGAGAGTCCCTTAGGACTTTGCTACAACGAGGACAAGAAACTGGAACCGAATGGCCGGGCTTCGAACACGCTAATATAGGACCTTATATACAAAAAATGCTCGCTGCTGGACCCTTCAAAGGTAAATAGTTGAGACAAAAATAAATAATAAAAAAAAAGCAGATGCAACATCCTAAAAACAAATCGTAATTTTAGTATTGACTATGCGACCGAAAAAAGAGAGAAATCGTTGTAACGGAACGAACGAGTTTATTTTTTGTGGTGGACAACGAATCGAAGTCGTGTCTTATAATTAGACTATAGAAGGACAATTTAGGTCACTTCCTTCGTTTTGATACGATGGCATAACTGCACCTCTGCATACGAAAGTTCAAAAGTGGCGTATAACTTTCTAAGTCTTCGAGAATCGATAGAAGCCAGGCCCGGCTCGTTCGACAACACTTTCAGCCTTTTCGCAGCGGTGCACCGAACTGGTTAAAAGATTTCAACTGTCGATCAAATGAATTCGACAAATTAATGCTATCCCACAAGGGCTGTTGCGCAATTCGACAATGCAGAAGCGAGCTCGTCCATTTTTTCTTTTTCTATTCTCAGTAACAACCTTTTTTCGAACTGAACAAAAAAAAGGGCAAGTTTGATGCACTGTTTTTAAATAAAAATTGAGACTCTTTGTGTCAACTGTTCATCACTTTTAATTCGATCAGTCAAATAAATTGAAACATACAGTTTAATTTTATATCAAAGTATAAAAAACATTGCTTACAAACATCGTTAACTATGTAAAAAATAAATTTACAATACAGAATAAAAAAAACTAGGGGGCGTAGCAACTCAGTTGCATAGAAATTTCGAGCGTGACAAAGTACAACCGAATCTCTTCGTTTAAAAAACCAATGTACAAAATAACAAAAATTAATTTTTTCTATTGTAAATTTTACGTAATTTACTAAATAAATTAATTGTAATAATTTAGTTTACATGTCTCTCACCC
>JAAMPD010001565.1:0-22873 GCA_025266255.1 Trissolcus basalis | reverse complement strand
GAAAATGTATATTCCATTTCTATATTCATCCATCCTGATAAAGTTCATGACATCTTGAAAGTTGTCTCAAATTGATGCATCATCGTTTATTTTTTGCCCGACCGGTATGATTATGTTTTCCTTTCTCCTATTGAAAGTTGATAGGCATTCGACATTTTACATGTGCATGCTAAAAACCAAACAATACAAATTTGCAAAGTTTGCAAAAGTCAAAAAAAGAAATTCAAAGATTTGCAAGAATGTGACCTGTTTTACTTCTAAACCGTGAAAATGTCACATTTTTCGCTGAAAATGATCCAAACATGCAAAATTTAAGGGGGATAAACAGGGTATTTTCGTTAAAATCAATGCTTTTTTCAAGATTTTTTTTTGACAGGTTATATAAAAGATAAATACATTAAATTTTTATAGGTGAAACCACATGTATTAATGTTTCTGAAAATATATTTTATATCAAAAAATTCCAAATTGTAACCAGTTGTAGATGGCGCTCATTTAAACTCTGCACGCCGCGGAAAGGTAAACAGCCTCGCGGCTAGGGGTTCCGGAAGTGATCTAAATTAAAAGGTTCAAAAACTAACGTAAAGTATAAGCTAATGCCTTCCGTTAAGCGTAGGGAATTTTTGATCCGAATGTTCTTAATAAAATGGCGGCACTTTGAACAAAAAACAGCAAAAATTTTGTGTTTATTCATTTATTTTTTCGTAAAATATCGAATCAAAAATTATTTCCCTACGCTTAACGGAAATGACGGGTGTTTTCTAAGTAATGTCAAAATTTGACGTCGATCCGTTGAAAATTGTGCTCTGTAGCCGCACGGCCAGTAAGAAAAACAGTGTTTCCAGAAAAACGGCTTCGAAAGTGTGCATGATCGGCGCGACTGGTGTTGAAAGTGTTGTAATTTCCTTATTTCAAATAACTACTCAATAAAATTCTTAGGCATAATTCTAAACTTATTTCTCTACCCGAAAATGCAAAAAAATTTTTTGATTTTTTCCAGCCCGTCACCCTATTTATCCCCCTTAAACTGAAAAACTAAAACTCACGTTTTTGGCACAGATCTTAAAAAAATCTTCGAAACGTAATTTCAGAAAGGATTTATTTTATTCAAATAAATTCTGTACTTATTGTATGCAAATTACAAAATGAGAACGTAAAACTATGAGGTGATAAAACAATTATGTGCTGACTATATAACAATTATTATCTTTGATGGTAATGAATGTACATTGTTAAGTCTAAATTGTCAACATTCATGAAATTTCTGAGTCGAAATTATTTGGTTGTAAATTTGGAGAGTCCCTCCAGCAAGCTGATGTAAGCGGTGTGTTCGTAGTTTGTGCTGAGATCAATCAATTTCTCAGCGAACTCGTTTGAAATACCTTTCTCTTCAAGGTAGTTCATCAAGAGATCGTACAAGTACTGCAACAAACATCAAAGTTTAAGTCCACATTCAAAACCATTTATTTATCAATTTAATTGTCAATGGCTAAACTTACCCCGTCAATAATTTCTCCTCCTACAGCATATACGTTTTTGTTGTACTCTCCTTCGTACAAGGTGATTTCATCGATACCAAAAATATCATCTAAAAATATTCAGACAATTTATATTAAAAAAATATTCCAAAACTCAGAAGCCTTTAAATTGTATATTTCCATTTTTGAACTGTTATGTTTTTAAATGTTGTTTAAAAAAGAAAATTCAAACAGTTGTATAAAAACATCTTTGATTTCCCAAAGATTAATTCTCAATCAGATAGAAGTATCTATCAAATTGTACTCAACTCTTTGGGATAAAAGTAGGAAAAGATTTTTATGAAATTTGTTTTGTAACTTACTGTATTCGTCGCTGGCACCAGATGAACCGGGTTCAGTGTTAAAAGAGCAGCTAAAACCTAAAGTTTGATTTCCTCTCTTGATATCAACTTCGAAGTTAGGTTTGCTCTTCATCTCTCCAACGTCTGGTTTGTCATCCTGAATGTTGATTTCAGGTTCGGTTTCTGAGTCTACTGTGTGATTTACATTGAAGGAGACGGTGATTCTGAAACAGAAGATACATTTATAATACCAAACTAAATAAAATAACCAAATAGTGATTTCCATTTAGGTTATGTAATATTTCTTTCATACTCTATTTTCAAATTAAAAATAAAGTGGCAAAAAAAGAATATGTTAATTTCCCAAAGGATAATTTCGGAATCGCAAATAAAAAATTGCTAACCCGTACTCAACGCTTTGGGTATTTTCTCAAAGAAAACAAATGAATAAACGATTACAAAGAAACAAACAAAAGTATTCAACTTGATAACACACTTTTCATTCTCATTTTGCTTTATCAGAGTAACATCAGCTCCGTTGAGGGAAACTTTGAATCCGTCGATCTCTGCGGGGATTGTTTTGAGCTTCTGTGCTTGTTTTTCAGCAACAATTTCTTCTGCCAAAAATTCCAACAAATCTTTCTCAGCTGAAAAACAAAAAAAGTTGTAAATTCAAAATGCAGACACAAATGGAATTTTTGAATAAAAATATTTATCAAAATCATTTGAAAATTGAACACGGAAATATATTTGTACAAAGACATGTGCATTTGGTCAACAAGATGTAAGTCCAAGTGCGTGACAACAAATTTCGTAATCGAAATATTCTTAAGTTACAACGTGCTCGACATATACAACTATTCTAACCATGAAAAAAGGACAAATGAATGAAATGAACCTTTTGTGCTGAGGAACCTTTTGCAGCCACATGTGCATGAATTGTCGTGTCTGAGAACAAATTTTTGTTCTCGGTTGCTCGTCGAATTCCAAAGCGTTCGGCAGATTTGTTTTTGCGTCCTGGCGATGTTGATTGTCGGGGACAGGACATTTTTCAACGCGGAAACTCGCAAAGCACTTCTGATGATTCCGTTCATTGTGACAATGTTAAATTTATTCTACCGTATTTTTTTTAATAATCGTTCACTTGTGGTTGTTCACTGATGAATTACGACAAAATGTGCAAAACCGGCATGGACTACTATGCGGTCTGAACGTGTGAAGAGATGGAGATAATCAGAGATAATTATATGACGAGAGGTTAACGGAAGAACTCGATTGGGTAAGATTTCCGTAAGGGCTGCCAACTGGCCAACATAAAACTTTGTTGTTGTTTTCCGCGGGAAATATGAATATAAAAAAAAAAACAATTTTTTTTAATATTTGAAATTTTGTCAAAATTTCTTATCGAATTTATCAAAAATCATCAAACTTTCCAAAAATTGTTAAATTCATTCAACTTTTTAAAAATTTCAAATTCGGGTTCGAAACTATGATTTTAATTCTGAAAAATCAGACCATAAACCAAACATTTTCAAATTTAGTTTAAATATTTAACTACAAATTTGTATTTGCTCAGTGAAATTTATGGAAGTTGATGAGTGATTAAAACAGTATATGAAACAACAGTAACTTGATTATCTACTTCCCATCATATAACTTTATTGGCGTTAAATAATAAACTGATTATTTATATAGGTTGAAAATAAAGCCGCACAATTGTAACAAACTTGCTTTAATTTTTGTCTTCGTTACACATTTACAATATACATATATTTATAGACTTAATATACTATATCATTTTTGTTTTTTGAATCAATATTTCTTTTTCATCGTTACAGGTGGGGTGAATCCGTGCGTAACATGTCAAATGTTTTTCCCTTTCTTATAAATAGAAAGAAAGAAAATCATTTTCTAACATTTACTTGTTTTTTTTCGCGTAATCTTTTTTTACACCGAGTTACAACGCCTACAATAAAGATATGTATCTTATTTACAAAGGAGCTCTAATAATATTTATATATCAAAAACGCAATTCCCATTTCATCATCATCAAAGTGGAAATAAAAGAGTTCACATTTCAATGATCCGCGAACAATTTTTCTTCGACTTTTGTCAACGACGTTACGGATACTGACAGCTTACTTAATTATATACATATCACTACGGTATGATGATAATCTAAAGACTCTAGAGCGTACAAAATGCAGAAGAAGAGAACGCTTGAAATAAAAATGTAACGTACGTATAGAGAGCTTTAAAAATCTATTTAAAAATCAAGATCATCGCATACTGTTTCAAGTGCATCGCGTAAAGAATGATTTCTTGTTTGTCTTCTTTTCTATTAACAATAATCTCTAATGCAAAAATTGTCACTTTAAATAAGAAAGAGTACAAATTTGCTTGGACAATCTTGATTTTCACGCACTAACGAAATAAATAAATTAGAAATTTGGGCAGAAGACTTTCATTGCACTTCCAGTCATACTTATTTAAAATGCGCATAAAAAGCGATCGAGAAGCACGATTTTTGATTCAAATATTTTGATTACACCAATCGTTTTGATTATCAACGATTTCCCATTCGATCGCTTTTTACTCGAGAAAACGCAGTAAAACCTCTTGTGAAATGAAAATAATGGATTTTCTTATTATACATATTTCTTTGATGTAATTTATTTCAAGAAAAAAATCTTTTGATCTCTTTATTCGAATCGTTCATTTTCATAATAAACATTCTTTTTACAAATTTCATATCAATTTAATTTAATTTTATTTCATCTTTTTCTCTTTGTTTTCTTGGAGTTGTACTATTTTAAACTTAATATATATTTTTAAACTTGAACATCCTTAAACAACAATCATATTAAAGATTCTACGTTGAGCTCATTATAAATTAACTCACTGTCTCTCGCAAGTTTTGATATTTCAATTTATCAAATTCTGTTTATGAAAATCTGACTAAATAGTACAAAATTTAACATCTCAAAATCTTATCTAATTTGCGTGGCTTTTTATAAAATGGTTATATTAAAATTTCGTTTCAAACTATCATCAAATTCGTTTTCTGATATACACTAATGTTTGACGATTTTCAATATAAAGTTTTTTTTTCTACACTGAAAAAACGACGTCAGTGCATCTACACAAGGTGATTCTCGAAGAAATACACATTCGAAAAGAGCACATCCCAAGATGTGTAATTTCATTGATTAAATGTTTCGTAAAAGAAATTACATCAAAAATAACATTGCTTGCAATTTGTTTGTATACGTCTCAAAAATTGATAGCAATGTAATTTCGACTGAAAGAGGTTTCACTGTAAAATTGCATATTTTTGGCGGTTGTTCCAACTATCCTTTTGAAGGCTTCTTTATTTTATCATAAAATACGTTGGGCGTCTCATCGGATTCAGTCAATTGTTTACGATATCATGGAAATCTAAATTTGCGTGTAATTTTACAGATTTTTTTCAAAATATAAACATTCACCAACCGGCGTTTGAAAAGTTCAAATAAAAAATCTTCATTCTTTAAATTCATTGACTAACGGAAGAAATGTAAAACACTTGTTACAAATCATACATCATTTCAAAGAAAAAAATAGTGGAAATGATTGACTAAATTTCATAATAAGAGTTTCATGAATTTGATTGAGTACTTTGTAAAAAAAGTAAAATAACTTTTTCTCATTGAATTTGTGTTAAATAAAACCGAACATTTTAAAATAAAAAATTCATCGGAAAAAGAAATCTTGCAAGTCCAACTTGCAAATCAAACTTGCAGCGTGAGGCGTTGCACAGAAAAATGAAAAATCATAAAAATACAATATAAAAAAAGTGCCCCATAAAATTACACGTATTTTATAAAGTAAAGATTTAATATTATGAATGTTGATATAAAGTTGGCCCCGTAACGTTTTCATAGCGCGGCTCCCTTAGGCTAAAGCCAGGAAGGTCTGTGAGGATGATGCGGGGGTTGAAGAGCATAAAGCGAGTGCAAGTACTGTTGATACGCTGCGGGGTCGACACCAAGATTGGCGCCGTGTGGTGTGACGTAAGCCGGAACCGGCGGTCCATAAGCTGGTGACCGAGGCGCTGAATGCAAAAATGCATGGGGCGCAGCGTAGTTCCGTGAGGTTGGGGGTTGATTATTTAGTTTATTGACACCCTGTTGCGCTTCAGCTGCGGTGCTCGGCGCACCTTGTTGTTGTTGCTGCTGGCGCAGTGCCATACTGAAAAAGAACAAGAAATATAACAAATTGAAATTCCATTAAAAAAACTCATAATTCACTGAGAAAATGTCATCGTATAATCTGGATGGTAGATTGTACAATCGATATCATACATACTGCCGGTGATTGACATTTGCACGAATAGTAGACCTTTTTTACATCACTTGCGCGAATCATAATCAATCAAAATTAAAGACTCTAGCATTTTTGTTCCTATCTTTTAACAAATTTCATATAATTACGTTTCTGATTTGTAATGGTACAAATACTACGGGAATTCAGAAATGCTTTGCCATTTTTCCAAACACGCGTTTTTATTCGAAAACTGTTTTTAATAAAATATTTTTGCAATATCATTTATTTACATTGTTGCAAATTTTATGATTTGTCCAATTTTCGTTCATATTTGTTGTTCGAACATCGACTATTTGTGAAAAAACATAATTTTACTGAGCATGTTTGAACGATAATTTTGATTCTAACTTCATTATTTGTAAATAATCAATAAATGCTTTCAGTTATGTTACAGTCTTTGAAATAAATAATGAATATTCATTATTTTGTTATGCGAGATAAAAGGCTCTGAGAAATAAGTTATAAAATTACCGAAATAATCAAGTTATAAAAAAATTTAATAAATAAATGTTAGTTGATCGAGGCCGGCTATGGATAATTTAACATGATGTAAAAACATTTAGTTAACTATAAATGCATCGAAAGGATTCGCTAAAATTCATTTTTGTAGCTGGGAACTATTAAAATTTTTTGATATTGTTTGATATTATTTAAAATAATTATATATATAAAAATAAAACAAAATAATATAATTGTATATTATAATTATAATACAAAATAATTAAAATTGAAAAAACCACTTCATTTCATTTCAATGATAATTTATAAATCGTTTTACAAGTTTTTGCGCAAATTATGCTTTTTTGTATTCGCGCAAGTGGCGAATTTCTAATTACGTAACTGATGAGTTTTCATACTGCAGTAACAACATATCAATTTTGAAGTTATGATTATTTTATAATGAAACTTTAGTTTTGAATTGTGTTGATTATTTTTATAAATCGTTAATTTAATTTTCTCAGTGTTAAAATATTAATTTCCTATTTGTGATGATGAAATTTCCTTACCTATAATAACTATTTGGATTACGAAATTCGTCTAAAAATGCAAAAGCTGCTGCAGCAGCGTCTTTATCATAGAAAGAAGCACTATTTGGAGGACCACCAGCAGAGGCAAAATTGAAAGCACTGCCTCCAGGTGGAACGACTGTCGGTTTTTTCAAACCGAGAGGTTCTCCAGAAGTTCCTGGATATTGAGGGTACCCTGACAAGCCTGGCGTTGGTTGTTCCATTGCTGGATTCGTCAAATGCTGCTGCGCCTGTCGAAACAGTAAATTAAAATTACAATTCTACCACCTTCACAAATTACATTTTTCATTTCAAATAACGAAAATCCTTACAGCTGCTTGTTTGGCCTTCTTCGTTTTCTTCACTTTTGTTGGTGCACTGGATGACATTGAAGATACCGGATCTCTGGCGCGCATACCCATGATTCCCTGGGTATTTTTCTGTGCAACATTCTGCAAACTTTGCAATATATTTAGCTCCAGCTCTGGGTTACCGGCCGAAGCAGACGTTCTCGCGTATGCTGCAAGAGATTCGGCGGCAGTCTTGGGCGGAGGCTGAGGAATTGCCAGTAACTGTTGGTCCTTGGTCCCGCGTGACACCAAGCCTAAACCAAGTCGTGTGTACGCTTGATTCGATTCTGCAAGGCCACCGACGAAGGCGCTACTGTCGAACTGTCCCTCCGGCTGCGAAAGCGGCATCATTGGATCGAAGCTGAAATTCTGCTCTTGAGGTCGACTCTCTCGAGCGGCGTCAGCCACACTGGAAGGTTCATTATAGACTCGTTTCTTAACCGGGGCTAAACTGTTAGATGGAGTGTTGGTTGGCACGCCACTCTTTGTGTCGAAGTACGTTGGGTACACTGGTCGACCAGCGCTTGGCGGCATTGAATATGGAGGAGCCTGTAAAAAATGAATTATCAGATTAAATATTCATAAATAAATTGTGTATTCAATAATTTCAATGTATTTGGTACTTTTAATACCTGAAAACCAGCTTGATAGAGCGATTGTTCAGCGTTGATTGTGGTGGGCAATCTCTCACTCCCTGGAAAACTGTTCCCATAGGCTGGTGGATATTGACCCGGTGATTGGTATATTTGGTGGTTCGAGCTGAGACCCAACGGTGGAGCACTTTCGAACTGACCAGTAAAGTTGGTTCTCTGCTCGATTGTACTTTTCTCTTCCACTTTTTGGTATGATCGGCGTTCTGGTTCAATGGGCGCCGTAGTCATCGGTGGTTGTGAAAATGCAGGTGTTTGTTTGTATCCCTGTAACAGATACCAATTTAAACATCAGTTTAACAGTATTCATATTTGATGTGTTTGATTCGTGAATTATGTACATGAAATGAAACAAACAACAATAACTAACAAACAAACAAGAACGAATAAAAGAAGGTGATAATAATACATTAGTTACATACATTCATGAGGTGAGATGATGACCTAAGTTTCAAACTGTTAAACGCACTTGCCCGTAAGAATGAACAACAAATCACAGATGAGCGAACAAAATAAAACAAACAAAAAAATTAAAGAAAAGAAAAAGTATTTACCGATTCGTAGTAAAACATATTTACCGAATAAGCCGAGTTGGCATTATTCTGTTGGAAGTCTTCAGGTTTTTGGGACTGAGGGAACGCCGTTTGCTGTGGCGACGGATGCGAGAACGCCGTGGTTTGTTGCGGACTGTGTGCGGCCGGCTGCTGTGGAGACGGGTGCGAGTAATTTCGCGCCTGCTGTTGCGCCGGCGGCTGCGGCTGCGGCTGCGGCTGCGACTGCGGAGGAGGCAGACTGCCTGGAGACGGCAGCGAGTAATTCGGTGGAGTTTGTGGAGATGGTTGCGAGTAGGTGGGCGGAGTCTGAGGCGAAGCGTTGCTAGGCGAGTAGCTGGCCGCTTGCGGGGACGCTTGCGAAAACGCGCTCTGCGATTCCGGTGATTGTTGCGGATAAGGCGAAGGCAACTGCTGCGGCGATGTTTTCGAGTACGTCAGCGCTTGCGGAGACGGCTGTGAAAAATTTTGCGGCGGCTGCGGCGACGCTGGTTGTGAAAAAGTTGGTGTTCTCGGTGATACCTGATATAATCAGTAATTTGGAATTATTCGTTGTGCTTTGGTTAAGCTGGGAAATTATTTAACGGATTCTAGATTATTAAAAATTGATAAGTTTTAAAGTTACATTCGACTGATGTGAGTTCAAAAAACATGATAAATTAAATATTAACCTGAGAATAATTAGGAGGCGGTTGTGGAGACGTTGATGAATAAGGAGAATGTGGTGGAGCATAATTTGGTGGTGGCTGCTGAGGTGATGGTTGCGAAAAACTTGGTGTCGGCGATGGCTGTGAATAGTTCGATGTGCCCTGTTGCGGCGAAGGCTGTGAATAATTTGACAGAGGTGGTTGCTGATTCTGAGGCGACATCTGCGAGTACGGCGATTGTGGTTGATGGTAATTAGATGGCTCTGATTGTGGCGAGTTTTGTGGACATCCGTTGTTTTGTGGAGACCTAAAACAAATGGCAGTGTTTCGATTTTGTAAATTCTAGTTCTTGTTCACTTCCGTTTTAAATTAAATTTACAAGGTTTCATTTTTATAGCTAACCTGTACTCCGGATTATCTCTGGAACCTGGTGGAATTTGTTGATAAAGATTTGATTGTTCATAAGAAGCAGGCGAGGGGTAAGCCGGGGACAGCGGATGGTTTTGTGGAGAAGGAGTGGGAGGAAGTTGTGCAGAGTATCTGGGCGGCGTTGCATAGTACGGACTATTATATGGACTACTTCCAGTCGAGAGAGCATCCTGGTAAAAACCAGCGACTCTCAGTTGTGGTTCGATAACCGTCGGTGGAACGGACTGACTCTGTGGGGAATGCACCGACCGATTCCCTGGCGGTGACTCCTGCAAATTACAAGAATACTGAATATTAAAAAAAACTCAAAGTTTCGTTCAAAAACTTAGCAACAGATTTACATATAACATGGAACATATTTAATATAGCAATACTAGGAATTACATACTTGGGAGTAACTAGAATGGGACTCGCTGACGCTGCTGCCACCTGTACTTGTACGTCGTTGTCTTCCTGAAGGCACAGGGACCTCGACTGGAACTTCTGGCTCTTTTTTCGGTTCCTCGACCTCTTCCTCCTTCTTCTTTGACTTTGGTGCACCGAAAGCCTTAAACCATGCACTCAAATTCGGAGTTGCCGATTTTGGTTTCTGTGTATCCTCCGTTTCCTGAAACCCAAAATCAAATTTATACTTCTGACTTGACTGTTAATATTAATCATCAAATGAATATGAAACAAACGAACCTTTAAGTCTGGTTTAACTTCTTCTGCTACAGGTTTTGGTTCTTCGCGTTCTTTATTACGAGCGCGGCTCTCCTCTTTAGACGTGCTTTGATCTTCGTCTTCGTCATTTGACAAGTAAGGCGTGGGCGACGAAACTAAACTTTTACAGATGAGCTGTATTGAGTCAGCGTTTCTTAAAACAGTGCCCAAATTAAGTTTCGGCTCATCGGAAGTATCTCGTTTCTTCGAACTGGTGGACGAGCTAGTTGTACCTTGTGAGGGCGACGACGAATTGGTTTCATTCGTACTGGCGGCGTTCAATGGCTTTTTCAGCAGCAAATTTCCTTTACTTTTGCCTGGCTGTAAGCGATCGATCGTTCGCTGTACTTTCTTTGGTCTTGCGGATCCTGGGAATCCTAATGTTTTGCTCGTCGGAGCGGGCCTCTTTCGAGACTGCTCTGTTGTTGGCTTGCTGCTCGTTTTGGTCGACTCACTGGTTGACGCAGAGAAGCCGGGCGAGTTGCTGTCGGATGAGAATTCCGTACCTCGCGGAGTCTCGTCCAACCATTTGTTAAGGTCCTGTATCGTCTGTTCCGTGGCTTGATTCAAAGCCTGGATCACAGGATTATCCTCTTTTCCCTTTTTGCTTTTTATCTTCTTCGGTTCTACGGCAACCTCCTCGTCCTTTTCTTTGACTTCCTTCTTCACCTTTTCACCTTTTTCGTCTTGCTTTTTTGACTTGGAGCGAACTTTTGATTGACTCTTCTCGCTTTCGTGATAAGTATTGCTAGAAGGCACTTTTTTCCCACTTTTACTCATCTTCTTTCTCTCGCGCTCTTGCTTCAACGTCTCACGATGCAGATGGTCCTTCAAGCTATCCAACGACTCCATATCCTGCATCTTGCTTTTCATTTCACCATTCTTAACTGTTTCCTTATCTTTACTCTTCTCTTCTTTTCTACTTTGCCTTTCCTTATCTTTCTCCTTTCCTTTATCTTTCTCTTTTTCCTTTTCCTTCTCTTTTTCCTTTTCTTTCTCTTTCTCCTTATCCCGATCCTTCTCTTTTTCTTTTTCCCTCTCCTTTTCCTTATCCTTATCCACCTTCTTCGACTTCTTTTCTTTAATTTTGTCCTTGATATCAAACTTTTCACTGCTTCTTCGCAAACTGGTGTCCGAAACCGACTTGTCCTTCTTACGATTCTTTTTCGGTTTCAGACGCGCCGTTCTCGATTCCTTCTTTTCTTTAACATCCTTCTCTTCTTTTTCAGTAAATTCCTCCTCCTCTTCCTCGACCTCCTCCTCCTCTTCCTTCTCTTTAACTGGAGGCTCGAACTTTTTCTGTCGACTCTTTTTCAGTCTTTCGGTCAGCACTTCAGATTCTTGAAGATCCTAGAAAATGAACAACAAATTATAGCACAACTGTGGAACAACATTACCCAAAAGTTAAACAAAATATACCCACTCTGATTCCTTTTTTCTCTATCTTTCGAATCTTCCCCTTCGGTATCTCGAACTCCTCGTAATCCTCTTCGAAGTTCTCCTTCTTCCTTTTGTTTTCTTTCGCGGATTCTTTTGATTTCTTATTTTTCTTCGACTTAGCTTCCTCTTTATCATCTTTGGCTTTCTTACTTTTCACGCCTAACCGATCCAATTCCAAGTGCCTCTTTTGTTTGGACTTTATCACATTGGTTTCAGATATTGCACCCTCGCTTTCCTCCTCCTCATCCTCGCTCACCACCTCGACCTTCTTCTTGGACTTCTTGGTCCTACTGTCCTTCGTTGGTTTTGGTGGCGGCAACTCCTCTTCCTCTTCCTCCTCCTCGTTCTCCTCGTCCTCGTCGTCGCGTTTAGACTTCTTGATTGACTTTGTCGACTTGGACTTTTTCACACTCTTACGGGACCGTTTACGTGAATTCTGATACGGCGACGAAGGCGAAGAACTTCGGTTCGGATGTGTTGAAACTCCAGTCGTTGATTTCGAAGGTGAGTCCTCGTCGCTGGAAGGCTCCGACTCGAGAAAACGATTGACTGCCTTTTCGAAGGCATCTTTCAGATTTATCGCCATCTCCGTGTACTCTGTAAAGAATTCAATGTCTCAAAATTTTTTATCCGCTGACGCACAAGCGTTACTTTGATTACAAACATGTACTGACAAAAACTGGTTTGAACTTTTTTGAATTTCAACACCGAACTTATGAGATCAATATTTACATCGTTCAAACACACCGTTCATTTCAAAACATTGGTCTAGTTGATTTTGAATTCTCACCGTTATCGGAACCATTATACTGCTTGCAGTTATCAACAATGAGTCGGAAATCCTGCCTGAATTGGCCGAGATTCTTGTACGAGCCCCCTTCGAGTTTTTCTTCCATTGTACTGAGATCCATCGGTTTCCGGACCACACTATAGTACCTAAAATCATGTCAACTGAATTAGCCACGATAACAGTTTCAATAAATACAAGGACGCGCATTCATCAAAACAAACATCTTTTGCAAAAAAAAGATCATTTATAAATAATATCACCAAGACAGTAAAATTACACTGTACGAGAAGATAAAAATAGCGTGTGTACACTTAGTATGATAACAATTAAAATAAGTATACACATATGGTTCAATTTTACATTCTTGTTCTTTTGACATTCCACTGTATTGAATAAAAATTCCAAGCATACATAAATTTAGAACATGTAAATTAAAAAAAAAGAGATGATTCGACCCTTAATTTTATGACATTCGGCGCATTTTTGTAACTTGATTGAATATGGTTAAATTATTTAAAATATTTTGACCGTTTGATCATACGACTGAAATTCCACTTCAGCCTCCCTTGAATAAAATGTTAAAATCAATATATCATTAAAGTATTTTATCTATATAATAATGAACGTAATATGTATTATAAATTTTTTATCGATTATTTCAACAATATAACATGCTACTGTAAATTTCGTAGACCGCGGTGCATTATTTGGTTTATTCCGGTTTTTATCAATGTTTAATCATTAGTACATAATTGCAACAATGTAATCATATCATTCAGTACAGAATTTTCTATAATTGGAAAGATACAAAATATCTCAATCAGTGATTCTGATCACTCTCTTTCAATTCTTAATTCATTAAACATATTGTTATAAGATGATAAATTATGCTGTTTTAAAAACGATTTCTCAACTTATTTCTTCATTTTATTTTGATCTCACTGCATTCACATATTCAAACTTTTTTCAATCATGCATCATTTTTCTCAATATCAATATCGCAATTGTTTCAACAGTATCAAATTGTGTTCCTTACAATACACATAGTAATCATAACAGTATTGAGAAACTAAATTCGTACAACAAAATTTAAAATTCAAACTTTTTACGTTACTTTATATAAAAATTTTATGGAATCAAAGTAGTAAAAAATTACAGTATCACAATATTGATATTGTATGTTACATAGGCAATATTACGTTAAATCGTGTTATTCTTACAAATTCGATTTCTCAGTGAATATATATTATATCGTTTACAATAAAATCATCAAAAAATGTATACCTAGGAGCATATTCCTCATCAACAGGTTCGATGAACGGCCAGGCATCTTCGTGATCTTTGAGGCTCTCAAGCACTTTGTGCATGCCAACCCGTCGCTCTTCTTCTTCGATGCCAAAGTCATCGTAGCCGTAGCCATAGCCGTAGCTGCCGGAAGAGACATAGTTGTTCGCACCATGCCGACCAGATCCTTTTTTCGACCCAAGATCGACGACCTCGTCTCGGGTCTGTATCACAATTTGGCCGACAGCGGAGGCCAGCGAATTATTCGTCTGACGACCCTTCTTCGCAACAGGCGGCGCCACCGGCTCCTCCTCCTCCACGACCCGGGCACTACTCTTTTTCGCAGGCTTGCTCGGCTTTGCTTTGGTTTTGCCTCTGACCATGTCGCTCTCTGTGTTCGGCTCGTGATTTCGCAAAACCCGCGAATTATTTCGCTGAAGCAACTTGCGCCTCTGCTGCTTCTCCTTGAGATCAAACAGCTTTGGGATTTCCGGCATAAAATCTTCTGAGAGGGTCCGATATAATCTCTGTTCGGTATCGTGTTCCTGAAAAAAGACAAACAAACAAATTTGCTCTTGTAATTTTCGTTTGCAACATTTAAAACAATTTAAAATTGTGTACACCTTTATCAATGACAGTATCTCTTTTACGTTTCTTTTATAAATGATTAGGAGATGTACGAATGATCAAAGTTTAACAAAAAAACTCGATAAAAGATGATAAATAATTTGTGACCGATGCGAAGTTCTATATTTGAAAGTAGATTGAGATGTAGAGGAAAAGGAAAATTACAGAGTCTCGAAACTTGTCGACTAGGCGACTCCAGTCTTGTTGGGTGAAGCAGACGACTTGCCAAACACTCTCGCGGTTCTCCTCGTGCACGGAGTCGTCCTCCGAGTCCTTCTCCTCCTTCTCTTCTTTTTCCTCCCTCTTACGTTTGCGACGTCTTTTTATTTTTAATGCGACTCTTCTTGTCCCACAAACTGTCGACGTAATCCTCCCTATAAAGTCGTGTCCCGTAGAAATACCAATAAGCAGAGTTCTTACGATCATGACCTACATCAACAAAACCAATCAATTTCAGTCTTCAACATTTTCCTTCTTCTCAAACATCCGCCTTTGTTTTCTTCATACTCAACTTTACTTTTCATTTCACATTTAAAAATTACTCTATTTGTCTTATCTCAAAATTTCATTCACCGTGATAGTCATTTGCGCGAATCCAAATTATCATGAACGCAAATAGTATAAATCATTTGCGCGAGTGAAATACATCATAAACGCGAAAGGTAAAGGCTGTATAGTCTTTTTGTTCCTTTCGTTATATCTCTTAACAAATTTCATATAATTACTATTCTGATTTGTATTAGTACAAATACTACGGAAATTCAGAAGTGCTTTGCCATTTTTTCAAATACATATTTTTATTCGAAAATTGTTTCTAATAAAATATTTTTGCAATATCATTTATGGACATTGTTGCAAATTTTACGCTTTGTCCACTTTTCGTTTAAATTTGTTGTTCAAACATTGACTATTTGTGAAAAAACATTTTTCTGAGCATGTTCGAACGGTAATTTTGATTTTAACTTTAATGTGAATAATTTTGTCAATTGAAAGGTACTGAGTAATGAGATATACTTATAAAATGACCAAAACAAGTTATGAAAAAATACTAATAAATGGTAGTTGATCCAGGCCTACTGTGGATAATTCAACATCATGTAAAAACATCCACTTAACTGTTAATGCTTCGAAAGGGCTCGTTAATAAAATTCACGTTCGTAGCTGGGAGCTACATTTATTTGGTATTGTCTGATATAATTTTGGATTTTAAAATGATCAAAGTCCTGCTGAATTTCGTATAAAATAGAAAAGCAAAACCACGTTATTCCATTTCATTGACAATTCATAAAAATATTATTTTACAAATTTTTGCGCAAATGGTGTTTTGTATTCGCGCAAGTGATGCCTCCAAAAAAGGCCTATTGACGTAATTGATATACAGCCTTTCATTAAGCTTTACCTAGAGGTTCGACTCGAAGACTGTCCGAATCTAAGTTATTGAGGGACTCTTCAATGTCCTCAGAATCAAGCCGAAAGTCACAGAGGGCTCTCAAAATCTCAACTTTCTGACGCAGCGGCAGCAGTTCGAAATCAACGTCGGTGTTGAAAGGATTCTTACACTTGTATTCCTAAATTAAAAAAAAAGTTTACATTAGCTATACAAATTATTTCTCTGCAGATTGTTCGTATCAGTTGGATGACTAAGAGCGGTCGATTAAAATCGAATTTGATAAATGAGATGCAAATGTCGAAGGATGTTC
This sequence comes from Trissolcus basalis, assembly GCA_025266255.1. Lineage (NCBI taxonomy): Eukaryota > Metazoa > Arthropoda > Insecta > Hymenoptera > Scelionidae > Trissolcus > Trissolcus basalis. The sequence goes on along the minus strand of JAAMPD010001565.1, from coordinate 6,512 downwards.
GGAGTAATTAAACGAACTTGTTATTATCAATTGTATGCAATTTATAAATTTGGACACTTTCTAGGCGTTAGAAAGATGACATTTCATTACGACAAATTAATGTTTCATTTTGTTCCCCCAATTGATTTATCTTTCACAATCAGCCAGGTTGTCGGGAGAGGAAAAGTTTCCTGCTGTACAGCAAAAGTTGCTGGGACTCATATTCAACGAGTGCGCGCCGTTTGAAAAGTCTCGCGGGAGCTTCGAGCAGTCCGATTTGGTGGGCAAACAATGATCGACTGACGTCAATTGGGCGCGTGCCTCTTTCTCTCACTCTTTCTCTCTCGCTCTTTTGTCCCCCCCCCCCCCCCGGAATGCCTCTGTCACTCGCTCTCACACACACCTGACACTTCTTGCGGAAGAGTCGGCGCAGGAACATCTGATAGTTGAACGTGGAGATGTCATTGCGCGAGTTGTTGGACAGGCAACCCTCGAGAAGACGAACAATGAGCTCCTGCAGCAGGTGTCCCTCGGTCCCACCGTCCGTCAACAAAGCTTCTTCCAAGTCCTACAAGATCATCGCAGCGTGTCATTAAAAATCATCTCAACTCTAAAAGCGCGACTTTTTTCTTTGTACCACGACCTAACATTTTTTTTCTCTGTATTTGTTTTTAGAATTCTGTAGCGAATGCGAAGCGGAGGGTTAATTCGCGCAAGCGGCCAAGGCAGACTAGGTTTAGGCATGGCATTCTTAAGGCCACTCTCATCATTTATTTAATTTCGTTACTATTTTTTATAAAACTACTTTAGCTTCGGTTATTGATCTTGTTACTGGCGAGAAATTAGTATTTTGTGCAACAAGGGCGGCAAGCGACTCATTTTCAATCTCGTGAAATTAAAACTTACTGCCCATGTTGCACGTGATATTTTGTATTACAAGTGCACGGAAAGTACCGTTTTCTGATCGGGATGATTTATTTTTACCGTCAGTTTTATTTGCCACCCTCGGGCTGGAAAATCTTTTTTTCCGTGCTCGTCTAACACAAAATACATTTTAGATTCAATGAAACAATTTGGAACCTTGATTTCCAATTTGATACAATTTCTTTCATTTCCTTTTGGTGGATAAATATTTATATTTTCATAAAATATAATTTCAAAGGAAAAATAACTTGATCAATAAATTGCTAACCAAATTTCATTTATGAGAAAATTAAAAAAGTTAATTAATAATGTGAAAATGTTCGTTCGTGAGTTGTACGAATTTGTAACAATGTTGTTTAACTTTTGCATCATCTTGGTGCTCAAGGCTGTTTCATTTTTGGATCTATTTTTCTCGAACGTTAATTGTAATATTATGTACTTATATGTTTGACAAGTAATAAACCCAGAGATCTGACAATTCGCATGTTTGCCGTCTCTGTTTTGTAAACTGCGCTTGTTTGGTTGTTTACATCGGTTTGGTAGGTACCTCAATATCAAAGTCCAGGAGATTGAAGGCGTCCCTAAATAAGGAGCAGAAGTGCGCTATACTCGGCACCTCCCACCACGATTGTATGTCTACAAAAACAAGCAACACATTGTCAAATACCGGCCCATCAACCTATTCTTGCTCCTTTGCAAATTTCACCCATCTTCGACTTTTCAAACCTCCATTTTTTTTTTTTTCAATTCAATTTTCATTAAATAAACTTTACAACAAGTTTAAAAGTTGAAAGAAAAGTCGATTGGAAGGAAAAGAAAAATTATTTTTATACTTGATTTCTAATTAAATTGCTGAATGAATATTGAACATCAAGGTTTTACTTTTTAATTATTATAGTCCAAATTTGTTGTGCAAAAGTTGCACAGCGATGGGAAAAGCGAGATATAAAATTTCGTGAAATTTGGATGAAATCTAAGCTGGTGATTTTGACTGGAAAACGGAAATTTGAATTCGAGAAGACGAGAAGAAAAAAAAAGAAGGGGCAGCAAGGTGGTCAGTGCGGAATTCATGAGAGGGGGCACTGCTTCAGAGCCAATTACAGTGTCGCCTGTTGACAGTTGTTTCAAGTTTTGTGTTTCTGTTTGGATTACGACTTTGATCTATGCGTATGGACCGACGGGAAGACAGATTGGCTCTCTTTTCATCGTCACTTTTGACAGAAAGAGGGAGGATTGACGTCCCCTCCCGCGACTGCAACGCACACGTAACTGGGCAGAATGTAGTTTAGGACTGCGCACGGACAGCTCTGAGGGGAGTCCCGTAATGACTATAACAGTTCGTTCCGTTGTGAATTCAGGAAACGACCGCGACGCGTTTCGCTCGATACAAAATCATCAAATTTATTGTCAATTTATTGATACATCGCCAAACAACAGTCCTTTTTGTTCGCGCTAAAAACAATCGTGTTACTGAAGTTCGAAAGTGTTTTTTTTTAATTGACAATTTTTCCGTTATCTATATTTTTCATTTGTTTCTTCTTTTTTTTCATATATAGTTTGATATTATTACATTATACAGTTGTTTGTTTGCTTTTATGTTTTTATATTTAGTTTTGTAAAACAGTTTGTTGTTACTTTTTTCTGTTAATTTGGGCAGTTTTTCATTTTGTCGTTTCCCATATTTTCATTGGTTTTTCCATTTTTTCGATTAATGCATATGCATTAATATATTTAGAAAGTTCTTAAGTGCTTCTTTTTATCATATGCCTTCGGTTTTTTCCATTGTATTTTGCTGTTGGTTCGTTTTTAAATGTAACAACTGTGTATTGATAAACTACGAATCGAGAAATGTAATATTAAAAAATTCATCTGACGTTATATATAAATAAAGTAGAATCGTTATTTGATTATATTGTAATGAATTTGGATATAATTTTGTTAAATAACTTACCGAAATTATAATTCAATTTTCCAAAAGTAAAGTTTGGAATGGAAAAACCATTTTCCTTCAACCAAAATCAATGTCATTTAATATCAGAAAACTGTTTGGAATAGCATAGCTATGACGGTAGAAAGTTTCGTACAAGTTCCGTTATTAAATTTTATGTAATTTTCCAGGAAAATAAACTGAATATCAGTTTACTTTTTGTTTAATAAATAATTTACATTTTGGTATCGAAAATTGTTTGTGGTAATTAATAATTTCTTTTTATAATTTTCATGCTTCCGCATTCATAAACTGGGGAAAAAAATAAATAAAGCAGTGAACAAAAATGAATTTTCTTAATTAGAAATTTCAATCAAAGTTTTGAAGGTTTGATAAAACGAGGATTTATTTAACACTGGAACCAACTGGAAGTTTCAGTTTCAGAACAACGAGAGGCAGTCATTTTGATTACCTATCGAAAATCTAATTGTTTTATTGTCCAACAACTATTTCTACTACGTCAAGTGATTCATCATATTCTCTTTATAAAACAATGTTTATTATTTATAAGCACGTGTCCGACGCTTCTAAACGACATTTGAAATTTGAATTAACCATATAAAATGTGTATTTAAATATCTTCAAAAAAAAAAAAATCTTCGAATCACAAATTATAAATGTGATTATATTCTAATTAGATAAGGTATATTTTTAATTGAAATAGTCAAAATGATTCTGGTTCGTCAATCGGCATTCATTTTAAAATAAAAATTATGAAAATCGGTCGAGAATTGACTACATAAAATGAGTTTGAATTTTCAGAAACGCCCAAATGACTGCCACCGTCGTTTTCTAATGGTACTAAAAATATGAATTCATAAACATAAAAATTAATAGAATGTAAAACAATATTCTCTGTTTATTATTATAAAGTTATTTCACAAACCAATTAACCCAAGTGTAATACGAATTGTTCCGAGACTATTTTTTTTTTTTTTTTACAAATAAGTCTTTTTTTTGTCTGTTTTGATTATATTTCTAACGATCACTTGTTTCTGTGTATCACAATTCCCAAGAACTCTCGTTAGACGTTTTTGTTCACGAAATGAATAGCAACGTACAATTGCGTTATTTGTTTATCCTTCCTTCTGTTCCTCTTCCAACAGATAGTGAATTAGCAAACTCAGTGGCCATCTGTCAAATACATCTTTTGACTGTTTCTCAATACATTCCTCAATTATCAATTCTCATTTCGGAGCATTTTTTTATAACTCACTTTTAAAAACTGAAAACAAAAAAAATGCAAAAACTTAATTTGATGGAAGTCACTTCGTTACATTTAATTGTACAAGACAAATGCTGTATTTTGAAATTCTACATTTTCATGTTTGTTATTCGAGTCGAAACCAGTCGAACGGACTGAATATTTTCATTTGACAAAACTTGAAACTCAGAGGTGCTTGACTGCAGATTTTGATTGGAGTTTTCTGACACGTGATTCGGAGTTACTGTCCACCCTGCAGGTTTTTGATTACTAATCATAATCATATACAATCACATGAAACACATTTCTTGTACACGTTTCGTTATTCTCACTCCCTATTTTTCAATCACAAAACAAAAACAAATTGAACGACACATTTTTGCAAAAGTGAAAAAAAAAAAGTAAATCAACGTCAAATTTCAATTTTGACTTGTCAAAAATTTTGATTTTCCAATTTAATCGTTCAAGTTCAAATTTTCATAGTTACATCTACTCGAAAGATACGGAGGAAAAAAAACTGCGTCTAAACAAGTTGAGAAGAAAGCATTGAAACAAAAACGTGCGAAGTAACTTGCAAAAGTTGCAAGTTGACACGCAATTATCCGTCAGTTTTACATTGACACATCGAGTTCAGTTGCATTTTGATCGCGCCTCACCCCTCGCCTTGATACACATGACACGCGGTCCACCTTCACATGATTGTACATGAGACACCCCGAGCACATCAAAATCATGACGAAATGAAAAAGTGAATAAAAAAAAATGCCCGGTCGTACCGAGGAGACGTTAACCAATCATAACACGAACATAGAGTCGACCTGAAATAAGCTCGCTTAAACCTAACCTCACTTGCACTTGGTGTGGGATCGCTAATGAAATCAATGATGAAAAATTTGATAAAAAAGCAAAACAAAAATGTGAGGTCGACTCCGGAAAAAAGGAAACCAAACTGAAATCTTCGAGTCCGATGTTGTCACGTCTGTTTTGGTTTTTCGAAACCTTTCTCCCACTTGACTAATTAGCAATCAAGATTGGAATTTGACTAGGCTTTCGTCAATTAGTAGTGATTATTCAATTTGTTGTATTTATAAAAGAGGGAAAAGCCGAGAGTGGGAGGGTAGCGAAAAAATGTCGTTTCGAAAGAACCATAACAGCCAAGGCGCATAAAAAGGTAAACAAAACATGATAATGATTGTAATCGCGTTTAATGGTAAGCAGACTAATTAGGTAAACAATGGTGTACCTAGGATGCCGATAAAGGTAGGAAACATAACCGGGTGAACGGCGTGCTCGGCGCAGAATCCGTGACTGGGTCGTGAGCGACAACAGTGGCAAGAACAACAACGGGGGCAGCATCAATCGGCTGCGACTGAGGAGCGCGGGGGCCTCGGCTTATCGGCCGGACCCGGGTGGGCCTTATCTGTTGGGGCCCGCGCGCATCGTGGCGCCCTTTTTTTCCGCGAGCAAACAACTCACCCACACGCACAGACACACGCGCGCGCGTGGACGGGGGGGCGCGCGCACGCACGTACAAACACTGTGCCGCGCCGCTGCTCCTGATTCCGTATCCGTCCAAGATCGTACGACCGAAACGGTTTGGACGTGGCGCCCCGTCTTACTCCCGTGGCCGACGCGCACCGAGCGCGCACCAATCTCACCAAACGTCGCACTCGATTGTCTTCTATGACCGCGCTCGCGCGCGCGCTTTCCAACGGAACGACGCGATACACTGCGCCAGCACTAGACGACACAACCAAATTCCTCGCGCAGTCGGGTGCGGACTGTGCGCGCCTCACTCACCGAGCCACTGTTTGGCAAACGGACACACGCGCTTTCACAGAGAGACAAATCGGAGCACCGTCCGACGTGAGCTTGCGCCCTTCGCTGATACGCAGCGCCACTGTCCGCTCACCGCCTCCCGCCCAATTTTGTTTGTTGCGTCATAATTTGAATTTTAAAATGATATACTGATGCAACTATTTTTTAATTGAAAAAAATTAATAGTGAAGATTTTTCGAAAATGAAATGTTTGGTTAGGGAATTTCAATCCGAATGTATCATGAGTAGTAAAAAATAGTATAAATTATTGGCGCGAAAATTAAACACTCTAGTATTTTTGTTCCTTTCGTTATATCTCTTGACAAATTTCGTATGATTACCATTCTGATTTGTAATAGTACAAATACTACGGAAATTCAGAAGTTTGCCATTTTTCCAAATACATATTTTTATTCGAAAACTGTTTCTGATAAAATATTTTTGCAATATCATTTATGAACATTGTTGCGAATTTTACGCTTCACGTCACAAAACAGTTATGGTTGGTGCAAATTAACAATTTTTGAAATGTTAATTTTTTCAAGTTCTTAATACTTTAAATATTAAGGGGTTACCTGCAGTTAGAATTTTGAAAAAATC
>JAAMPD010001564.1:67871-89671 GCA_025266255.1 Trissolcus basalis | reverse complement strand
CCTAAATCTCTCTTATACTTTACCGGTTTAAATATTTAATATATATTATATTATATGTGTTATTGGGGACTTTGAAGGTCGAAAAAATATTGAAAAACATTGTATTGTATTGGGTACACCTTTATTTCAGTATCTTCTAATTTTGTTAACCTTTTTTACAAGAAATTGCGGCCGTTGTAATCTACCGACAGAGACCATGCCCTAAAACCAAGGATACTGCGTTGACAGGTTGCCGTACTCAATTTCCTTCTGGAGCCAAATTTAACTACTGGAACTTATTGAGGAAAGTCTAATTTAGGGAACAACGAGCCAGATTCACAAAAATGCATTTTTCGCTAAGTTACACTCATTTAAACAAAAAAAAGAAAATTAAATAAAAATGTTGACTTTGTTTTTGATCGCAGAAATCCAAAAAATTAAATATTTAAAAAGTGGCTCGTTGATCCCTAAGTTAGGCTATTTGGAACATATCAACAATTTTTTAAGCCAATCGGATGAAAAATGCGACATGTATACTGTCAACGCAGTTGAAAAACATTGGCGTTGTACGTATTTTCCCATTTGAATCTAAAATGCAAAAGTAAAAAAAATATTTAAACATTTTTTTTTCATCCCGTTTGAATTCTCAAATTAATTTTAAAAATTACAAATTAATCTTATGTCATATGGCCTTACACAAAAGGAATAGGTATTTTCCACTTTATTTTGTGTAGATTGAAAATGAACTTCAAATAGTGATAGAGTTTTTCAAATTATGGAAATTGAACGATTCAATCTCAAAGTCGAAGCGTCCACAAATCCCGAAACATCCGCAGATCACGAAGTGCCACAGAATGATTATAGGTCGCGAAGGGTCCGCAGGTCTTGTAGTGTCTCTACACCCAAAGATATTCAAAGCAATTCTAGCAACAGTTACGCAGAAAATAGACCTAATCCCTCAGATGATCAGCAGCAGTTTTACCAGCTAAAGAGGGCGAGGGATTAAGAGATGAAATAAATAGCATTTTAGAAAAAAGAGTCACACAAGAAAAAGTATTGGGCTAGGCTTTAAATGAAGATTTTGCATTGCACTTTGGCGATGTTATCAAAAAAGAGCTGCCGAAAGAAGATAATTTTCATCATGAAATAACCACCGCCGAAAAATTTGACGTGCCTTAATCTGCCAAAACTTAATCTGCCAATAGCAATGGCATTGCAGAAGGCTGTCTTTGAGCGTGATGAACGAATTGTAAAGAAGCAGGAGAAGTTAGAAACCTGCATGGGTGCTTGTGCAAAAGCGATCTTGACACTTTCAACTGAAGGAAAGGACCAAAACTTGAAATTTATTAAATATTTCCCTGATATCGGGAAAGTGTTAGCGGATATACAAATCGACGAAACTATTTGATCGCCGCCAATGTCAACGTGAATATTAAAGAGACGCTTAGCAAGACGGAGAGTTCCGAATTTTTATTTGGCGAAAAATTGGACGACGCACTTAAAACGGCCAAAGCTGTGGAGAAGACTAGCAATGATTTCAAGATATCTCCAAAGACCAGTAACGAAGGCAACTCAACAAACTAGAGTGCTCCGTCCCATTCATCCCACAGCAAGAAGTACTCATCAACGACAAACGGATTTCAAAGGAGTCGACACAGAAAACAAAGTTATTATCATCAAAGGAACGGGAAGAATTACAACAACAACGGGAACAACAGAAACCAGTCCAGCGGACGTTGATAGATCCTGTAAGGAATATTGCTGGTCGGCTAAAATTTTTTTTTAAATCATGGTCATTACATTACATCAGATAGTCAGATATTAAAATGGTTGTCGGGCTATATAATACCTTTTTCGCAGAAAGTTACACAACACCGTATTCCTATAAATAAAAATTGGTCCTCCAAGGATTTGTTATGATAAAAGAAATGTTAGATAAATTAATTTTTAAACAAGCTGTTAAAGAGTAGAGTCCATGTGAGAATCAATTTTTATCGTATATATTGTTAGTGCCAAAATCGGATGGATTGAATAGAACTAAATTTAAAAGACTTGAATAAATTTTTAGAACCGAAACATTTTAAATTGAAAATGGTAGATTAGTTACACTGAAAAAAATACTCACTGATATCAAGTATAAAATATATACTTGAAAAAATTTACTTGAATTAGGTATATTTATATTAGATATATTATATTTGATGAGTGTGACAAAAAATTTTTGAGATTTGTTTTCAACAACCACAATTATTCGAGTTTTTGTGGTTTACTTTTTGGCCTTAGCACAGCTCCTTATACATTTACTAAATTAATGAAACCACCCACATGGGTTTGGGACTGGTACACGGGCCATACGGGTCCGGGAATGGCACACGGGTCACACAGGTACGTGCAGATAAGATAAGTGCAAATAAACACTCCCACAACTAAAAATTTGCCGATCTGAGCTAAATTGCTGGAACTCAACTATAAATTTAGTAACATATACAATTTCACAAAAGGTTACATTACAATACATCAACTTGTATTTCCAAAAATTAAATGTTGTGAGTTGTATTTTATTTTTACAGGATTTGGGTTATATACAGCTCACATAAAATGGTGACTTTTCAAAGTGAAATCAAGTACGATACAGTATATCTGTAATATCTATCCAAACGAATATTGACCAGGCTACATTCAGAGAATGCAACAGCATCTTTTTGTTAATCCCTTTCCTCCCTCATTTTTTTCCTCTATTTTAAAAATTCAAATTCAATATTTAAAGAATAAAAAAATCATTAATTCAACAGTTTCCTATTAAGAAAAAAAAAATGTTGACAAAACAATTCTGATAGTATTATTTCAATTAATGAAACATTTCAATTTTGATAAACGAGATACTGAAGTGTCATCTTACCTAATCTATCTTGACCAGTCAAAGAGAATGAAATAAAAAGCGAAATGACTGGTCTTCCTCGGTAACAGAAATAATTGCAACTATCATGTTACTCTTTGTCAGGTATTCGAGATAAACCAGTAAATGAAAATCAATATCTTAAAAAAAAAAAAAAGAAAATTAGAAAAAACAGCATACAAAAAAGTGATGTTATCCTAACGAAAAAAATGGATACAAGCTAACAGGAATCAGACGGAAATAATAGATCGATGAATTGGCCGTTGCAGACTCAACAGGGGTCATCAGAGTGTGCGAGATGGAACGGAAAATCGTTCACTAATTAACGAGAAGGGACAATGTTGATCAATGCCGAAAGGATTTGACTGTGATTGTACACGGGACTGCGATTATTGTTAATTAACTGCACCGGACAACCGGCTCGAAGGACGATGCCTTGTCATATAAATATTTTCCTTACGTAATCCGAATTAATTAGAATGACGTAATTAATAACTCGCAATGGTTCGAATTTTTATTATATATATATAAAGTATAAAGTCTGTTTTTTAGATAGGACAATGTTGAAAAATCAATTATTCACAAAAATTTTTGACAGAGAATAAACATGCCGTTAGTTCTCCTACAAATAGAAACTTTTTTCATAACGTAGCAGGCATAAAGTATAATCGACATTGCGCTTCAACTATCTGCTGAGGAAGTGGACAAAAGCTCTCGAACAAAACATATTTCGCCCAATGCGTGCTCACTTACATAATGCTTTCAATCACGCAGTAAATCTTTACGATCATGTCACATCTGCCTGCTTCAAACTTTCTCATCTTCTCCTCTATTTAGAAATCAAACGATGTAGAAAAAAAAGTTGCAGCAAATTGCCGTTTGCCTAAAATATTTTAATTATTTATTTATTTAAATTTTTACAAACAATTGATTCAATATTTCATAGAAGGGAAACTAAGTTTATAATAATTAAGTTAAGTATATTCTATAACATATATATTTTTATATTGTATATTGAATAATTGTCTTCTTTTTAATTCTTCTAAAATATCTAAAAATCAAATGATTGGATTCTAAATCAAAATTATATAAATTTATTTATTTTTTATTAAATAAAACTTGATTATTAAAAATGATTATTTTTAAAATGTACAATAATTGTGACAAATTATAAATTACACTATATTTTCGACTGAAAAAAATTCAAAGCGTAATGTAATGTAATAATAGAATAGTTATTCTAATAATGGATTTTTTTAATTATTTTATATTTTTGTTGAATAATTTAGCCAAAAGAAAAAAAAGATGTAAAAAAAGGGGTTTAGTAAATGAAAGACTGGGTGTCAAAGGCGCTGGCGCAACTCCGCCGGGGGAGGCACACGTCAGCCCCAAATGTTGCGTGCAAGATATAAGTGGCGAGTTTGAGGGCGGTTTAGTCACTCCCACCTGCGCTGAAGGCACGCGACCACGTGGACCATTTCGTGGCAGTCGGCCGATTAGTCGCACTCGTGACTCGCACAGCACCGGTTCTCGCGCTATCACACGAGACTCCACACACTAAGCGATCTGACCGTGAAACCATCAAGCGCCATCCAATAATAACATTCAAGACAGTGACCTTACGCCAATCGATTGTTTCAATACTTTTTTTTTTTTTTTTAATTTTTTTTCGTTGAAAACAAAAATGAAACTAAATCGTGTAGTTTTGGGTGATAAGAGTGCAGTGACTTTGGTGTCCGAGTGTGATTAGTTAATGAGTTTGGTGATTTCGAGAGACTACGAATTCACCAATTGAAAGGATAGTAGGAAAGAGCTCTTTTCGGGCCGTCGAGAATGCCACCCCATCTTCAAGGCGGATGTACTCGATTTTTGGTATTCGCCAATTTTTTGCAACTTTTCCAAATATATATTCGTTTCGATATGTAACAGAAGTTAGTTGGACAAACAAAACAAAACAAAACTCAACAATATAAATTATTACTTGTAAATTACATGATACTACAATAATTATGTATGTACAAATATTTTGAAATTGTTTCTGTAAGACTTATATCAAATTACCTAATAAATTCATTCAAATTTATTCATTTTACCGCCCGCTGCAAAGGTAAAAAATTAACAGTTTTTGATAGTGCAACACAATCATGTGCATGGAATTGAATAAAATTAAAAAATATAAAAATAATAGAAGAAAATGTTATATAGGTACACACTTATAACTATGGTATAATACATGCGTATATTATCGCGCGTAATATTTATTACGTTTGTGTACAATCAGATAAGATCTATGCTCATGTATTTAACATTTGGCAATTATTTATGAATATTTGTGACAATGCATAATCGCATTCGATATGGAAATTCAAACTCGTCCTGCATCGTTAATTTTAACCAATTTCTTTCAATTTTTTGAACCAAAGAAAAGTATTTTTGAAATAAAATAATTGTTATTCCAATGTGTTGTACTCGTGGTAAGAATAATGCTTTCATTATTATAAATAATTTGTAGTTCAAAAACATTTTTAACGTATTTATTTGTTTATATTCGTTAAAAATTCAAATGTCACTTATTTAAAAGCGCCCAAGCTCATGTCTAGGCAAGCATTCTACTCACTGCATCGCAAAATGTAAACCTAGTTTTTTTTTTTTTTTTTTTTGTTATAACAAATGAATAATGAAAAGAGGATAGCTTGACAGTTATCCTGCTTTAACGAAACTACGTAATTCGTTGTTTTAAGTGAAAATTTTTTTAAAATTATGGTTAGACTTGAATAATGAAATTACAATGTTTGGAAGTGAAAAAACTCAAATTCAGTTTTAGATGATAATTTCTAAAATGATTGAATAAAATGAATGGTTGAATTTAGTTTTCCTAAATGTGATTAGTTCGATTGTTGATGGTGATATTTTCATTTATGTTTCGACCTTGATTCCAAGGGTTCGTTAATTTTTGGAATTGGGGAACACGTGGTGGGGTTAAAAAATGTTTTTCCGACAATTCAACAACGTGTCGCAGTTTTCTCGTCCTTCAATGTTTTGATTCAAATCTTTGTAAACAGCAACGCGAGCTTGCATCATTTTAATCGAGCCCAAATTCCTCGGAACAAAAACGTTTCTTCAAATTGAAAATTGTTTAGATTTGTCATTTGTATTATCATACGCGTAAATATAATCACCAAAATTGTTTGTCAAATTTTAAAATATCAAACAAGAAGAAAATTTTCTGCTCGAAAAAATGTTAAAAACTGCGAATTCAATATTCGATGAAATAATGCTTCCGATTTCTGTTTCAGCTTTATGCTCGTTTTTAAATAAAATAAATTTGTTTGTTTCAGTACTCGTTTGATAACAATGAAAAGTCAAGTACCATTTGGGATTACAAAAATTCACAAGACTGGCTGGACTCCGGAAAGGAGTTTATATCTCCGTCGAATGATTATAGTCATTCAAAATATACCTACCAGCATCACGAGCAACAAAACACGCAGTCACACGTAGAGCACCGAGAACAAGACAAGCGATCAAAACATGAACGCAGTCAGATGCTCAAATCCATGAACGATTATCTCCCAGAATCTGCACATCCGTCCGATTACCCTTTCGGAAATTGGGATATCGAGCTCAAAAATAAAGATGCTGCTTCCATACGTGAGATTTTTTCATCACTTGTCATATCATTATATTATTTTATTTCCCAATTTTACTTTCATTTGCTTGTTTTTATATTTATATATCATTTGTTTTATAACATCCAACTGTCAATAACAATGAGTCAAAAAATAGCGAACCTTTATTGGGTTATATTTATGATGAAATATTTTCACAAGTTTGGCTATTGGGCTGTTTTGTAATTTTTATCTGACTGATTTATTTCTGACTTTTTTGCAACATGTAGGTGATTTGTCGGTCACAGATTTGTTTGGACTTAAATATTCTCGAGGGTCATTGTTGGAAAACCAGAACAGTCAAAGTCAAAACCCAGCGAGCCTTTATTTGCGTAATGAGCGAACACCATCCGGCATGCGACACTATCAGGTAAATTTTCAAGTTGCAAATCAAATTTTTGGACCTGTCTTTGAGTTTCAAAAATATTAAAAATTTATCTTTTTCAATTTTAGTAAAAATTTTATTTTTAAATGTCCATCTTGAAATAGTTGGTAAATAGTCAGAAACAAACGTACATGGACATTTATTATTATAAACTGAACAACATTTTGACCACATTTTCGTCGGTAGTGATTATATTACTCTATAAGGCGTGTACATTAGTATTATATTTTTGGCATAGTTATTACACTTGACTCCTTTAAGGACTATTAAAGTGTCAAAATCTAAATAATATCACATTCGTGATTCGTTACAGCAATGTGATAAACATGAATCTATAGTTACAAATTCATTTGAGCCTCATCTTAAAATTGAATACTGCAATAATGAATAATGATTTTGCAAGAAAATGTATGCTTTATTCTAATTAACATCTTCCAAATGAGTTTTATTATTGCTGTAGACAAGATTGAATCCTCTCTATAAATAGTTATACTATTTTTTTTTAACAACAATATTTTTTAATGAAAGTATTCAAATGTTTATTTCAAGAAAAGGTCGCGCTTCCCCTAAAAAAAAAAAAAAAATAGAACATTGACATAAAGTGCCCAATGAATATCCCGTAATAGCAAAATAGGCTCGCAATATACTTACGCGAGTCCTTTTGACTTGAAACATTTCCTTTATCATAAAGTCACTTACAGTTGTATTATCTTGAAATACAATGCAATAGTGCCATAAATCGTGCATAATGCATGTTAAAAAGAGCTCCCTTATGCTCGAGGAGCCAAGAATTTGGTCATTTAGCCAATCATATTTCTATGACAAATTTTGCTATGCCACTTTATTCAAACACTTTGTGTCACCCATTTTTCGGGCAATTAATTTTATTCCAATACAATAAAAATGTTTTGATCGTTCGAATGTTGTAACTGCAAATGTAAAATATCTGCAAATGAAATAATGTTGAAATGTTTTTTGAATTTATTCTCACGCAGGTTAATGATGACTACGGATATTCACCGAACGTTACACCTTCCGAAGTGCCAAGCACTCCTCCCTCAATGAATGCTCCTAGAAGTCCAAGTACTCCGGACAGTTATTACTCCAACTCGTACGTCTACTCAAACGGGAACAACTGTTCGCAGACAGACTCTTATGATTCTTCTCCGCTGCCTATCAGCAAGAAGTCTCATTTTCCATCGTGCCCATCAGTGTCTGCTTTTCCAGTTTCGAGCCGTTCGAGTTACCATGGAAGGGCCATCCGAGGTTCTCCTACTTCAAGGTAAATTTCCAAGTTGTGATCATTGAAATCATTATTCAGTTAATGTATTATTTGAAATTAATTTCAACCCACTTTTTGCAGCGACGGCAGCACAGACATTTGTCCTACTCGTAGTTTTAGAAGGTCCCGGTCTAACTCACCAGATTCAGAATCCGAATATCATAATCAAAAGATTGATCATGGAATCGTAGATCTTGTTGTAAGTTATATCTATATGAGAACAAAAAAAAGAGAAAATAAATCGAATTAATGTTAACTAAGGAATGTTTATACTGATATGTATATAAAATTATTACAGAGCAATCTCAGTTTAAGCAGTCGTAGTGACAGCCGTTGTCTATATATACCGAAAAGACATCAATCTGCTACTTCGCATCAATCTGGAAGACAGAGCTACCAGTCACACAGCAGATCGTCTTGCTACCATTCTCCCCTTCGCCCATCGAAAAACTCTTACATACCACCCGAGTTAGTCCCATATTATTCCAAATGGGAACACGAATCATTTTACGACAACCCAACAGTGTCAAACACTTCCTATGCTGAGTCTCAAATTCTTGACAGAGCTGCCATATTCCATCGCAATGCTGCAGGTAATTCGTTTGTTTGTTTGTTTTTTTTTTTATATTAGATGAAACGAATTTTGGAATGAAGTTATGAAATTACTTTTATAGCAAATCGTAAACCTATGTGCCGATGGGAGGGAGAATTACCACCGCGCAATCCAAAACCTGCGGGTTACTCCTCCAAAGTATTCATTGGTGGATGTCCTTATGATATCACTGAGCAAACTTTAATTAACACTTTCAAACAGTTTGGTCATGTGAGTGTTGATTGGCCAGGAAAAGGTGGCGAAGTGGAAAATCCAAAAGGCTTCGCGTACATCATCTTCGAGTCAGAAAAACAGGTGTGTTTTAAATTGATTGTAACACTTGATGTTACAGTCTGATGTATACGGCTGATGTATAATCATATTCTTATGATTGAAAAACTTGTTGTTTATAGGTGAGAACTTTGTTGAGCTGCTGCACTCGTGATTTCTCTCAGGGTGGAATGTACTTTTTCAAAATCTCGTCCAAGCGACAAAAGTTAAAGCGCGTTGAAGTCATCCCTTGGGGTCTGAATGAGAGTAACGACATAAAATCGTCGTCTCAAAAACTTGATCCTTACAAAACTATCTTCGTTGGAGCTTTGCATGGAATGCTTACTGCGCCTGCACTTTCAAAAATTATGGACGAATTGTTTGGTGGAGTTGTCTATACAGGTTTGAATTGAAATAATCATGATTTAGAAACTTGATTAAACAACAAAATAAATGAAACTTTTAAATAATTCTGATATTCTTTTAGGTATAGACACTGATAAGTTCAAGTACCCAATTGGGTCTGCCCGAGTCACCTTTAATAACATGAATTCATATATGAAGGCAGTTTCTGCAGCCTTTGTGGGAATCACGACTGACAAATTTTCGAAGACTGTTCAGGTTGATCCTTACCTTGAAGATTCTATGTGCAATCTCTGCAAAGTGCAGCAAGGACCTTATTTCTGTCGAGACATGGTTAACAATGTTTAAAGTTATCGTACATTTGATGTTATACTTATTTATATAGAATAATTGATAGATCTTTGATAATGTTTCAGATGTGCTTTCAGTATTTTTGTCGTAGTTGTTGGGTGATACACCACCGCGATGAATACAGGATCAATCACAAACCCTTAAGCAGAGGATCGAAGAACAATCAGGTGATCGATTTTTCACTCAAGGTGGACATGACAAAGTGGAATGAGCATCAGTATCAGAGAGCTTGGAAGTCAAGATTTATGAAAAATGCAATTCAGTAGTGAACCAGAAATAAGCGCCAAAGAGATTTGAGTGGCCGGCCGCCATTTCATTATTTAGTTTCAATCTTGTTACAAAGTTAAATATTGTTATTAGATTCTATTATCAAATGTTGAATCATGTTTAAAAAAATGGTTTATATTTCTCATGTTACTTAGCCGGCCTACTATACATGATTTACGCAAAAATTGTGTAAAAAAAGTCAGCCAGAAACCGCGCTGAAACCGAATTACAGTTTTATTACCGCGTTCATTGTTAACCCTGCGATTTTGAACAATTTTGACACGCGAATCAATTATATATTTATTTATTTTTCTTAATTTTTCCCCTTCGTGTTCAACAATAACATATTTTTCACATTCAAATTGTAAATTAATTGAATACTTTTTTTCTCATCGCAGGGTCAAGTTAGAAAACCGCCAAAGGGCGCAATTTGATTTCTTGTCAAAACAATTTTTTTTTTCTTTTTTTTTTCTTGTTTACGTTTTTTCGTAGTTCGAAGTGGCCAGGTTTGCGGTTTGAATTTTTTTCGTAATGTTAGTATTGTAAAGGTTGTGTATTTCGTTAAGTGAATCAGGATGGTCGATTTTTAACGGTTTAGGAAAATCGTGAAAAAATCATTTGCAAAATTTGATTTCTGTTAACTAAACATATCGATATTTCCAAGAAGCTGGCATTATTTTTTAAGTTAAAATTTACAAATTTTGGCCTAAAAAGTTGACTTCTTTGGGTATTAACAATATGCTTTGGTATGCTCTAACTTTCATTGATTATTTATACATTTTCAACATCCAGCCATTTCTTTTCTAACGTCAGATACCATTAACCAGTGGAGATTACTACTTTCACTCCAAACTCTTTGGAAATGATTTTGTTTATTTAACATGTATTATTTAAGAGCCCCGTTGCTTAATCATCCAAGTATACAACGAAATGGAGTACACGATCTATGATTCTAATAATACATCGTAGTCAAATTGCGTTTTTACTTTTTTGTTAAAATTATATATTTACGTTGCATCTTCGGTTTTCAAAAAATTTAGCACCGAAGCTCCGCGATAAAAATTTTTTTCAGTGTTTTTTGATAATATTTTGTCGAAGTGAATTAATTAAAATTCATTGAATTCGATTATTTGTTTCGTTTTTCTTACCTTTTATTCATCTTTTATTAAAGTATCGTTTACGAGTTGTTTTATCTAGATCGCGATCATAATTTATGTCATATATTAGAAAAATATATCCAGTAGGCAGATTCAGAATAAGATATGCATTTAGTTCGTAGAAATATAATATAAAATAACGACCCATTTATTGACGTCATAAATTTTCAAAAAGATGATAAAAAATATATTACATTTATAAAAAGAATGAATACCAATAATAAATCTAGTGCCAAATATATTGCTTAAGTCTACTAGTGGGTTTAATTTTATAGTAGAATACGAAAATTGTGATGCTTTATTGTGATAAATTTTAAATGTTAGACAAAATTAGAGGTATACATTTTATTTATCCCAACTTTGCAGTCTAATAGAAATACATGCAAATAATAAACTTGTATGAATTTCTCCGTTCTACCTCTCTAGAGAACATTTTACACAACAATTAATCAGAGTGAAATGAATTTTTATTGTAAATTGGAAAAATTTAGTGGGCATCATCGTTTTAAAAATTTCTAGCACATTTCTATTACAAGTTTTTATTGTGCGATTGTGAGAGACAAAACTTACACAAAACAATGTTAACCAAAATTTATGTTTTAAATAATTATAGCTTTCATTATTTTCAACTTGATGTTATATAGAAAATCACTTGAAACAAAGTGCCTTTAAAAACTTGATTTTAGGCGTTTTAAATTATTATTTTATGGATAGTAAAAGATAAGTATATAAGTTCGTTAATTGGCATATGAATAAAAGTACTATTAGTCTCTAATTGGTATCTCCGCGCGAAACTGTATTGCTTTGTTAAGACGTTCTGTATAATAAAAATTTTCATACAATCGTATTATATTTATAATATTAATTCTGTATATTAAACAATTATAGTGATGGAAAGATAGATGCATTAGAGGTTCAAAATTATACAAAAATCAGCATAATCAATTTATTAAAATAACGCTATGTACAAAAATACTCTACATATATAAATATATACTATTAGTCATGGTACAACTTATCAATAAAATTATTTATCAAAGATTCAACCTTATAGAATTTCGTCAGTGTATTGAACAAGCTTCATTAAATGGTAAAGGTTCATGGTAAATGTATAATTATAAAAAATATTATTTTAATCTTACATTAAGTAACAAACGCGATTTTTACAAAAACCAAAGTAAATGATATAAAAGGAAGAAAATTGATTAAAATATCGTCAAAAATAGTTACGAAGTCGTTGCTCTTTTTGACAAAGCTTGGTAAAGGCCGATTAAAGACGATGTTGTGCCAAGTGCACCTACTTGCCACGGTTTTAGTTTACCTCCCCACAAAGTTCCTTTTGGCAAATAGCTTATAGCAAATGACATGTCAAGGATTAATCTTACAGAAGTCAAAAACTCATTACTTTTTAGTTTGTTAAGCTGCCTTTGATTGATCCTACAAGAAAAATTATACATTTAGTTCTGCATTTCTATTTAATGTTCAACTTGCCATTGAAATACAGATGCACAAATTTCATACTTCGAATCATCACTTTTTATTATGTCGTTCAATTTGCATGTTCTCCTAGAAGACCTGTAAGAAAAAGAATCAATTTATGTAATTAATTAGTTAGATTATATTTCATTTAGTTCTGATGCGTACTTTAATAATCCTAAGTATATGGATAGCAACCAAAACCATGTAGAAATGTTGTCCCATTTGTCTACATTTATTCTTATCAAACCTTTTTCTCCGGCCCAAGTTATGTGTTCAATGGGACCGTAAATCAAATCCACAAAAATTTGAAATATTTCAGAAAATTTGATTAACCAATCAGATTCCTAAAATAATAATTACACTTTATTTTGTGGATATGATAAATACAATAAGATTATATTTATAAAAAAATATAAAAGATACTATATATATAATATCTATATATTATTAGTATTTTTTGAATTATTATTTTAAGAACTACTTATTATATTTTAATTTAGTTAACTCTTTAGAAAAAAATGCTCTTTTTGATATGATATATACAAACCTGACGGTTATAATCATATGTCAATGCATAATGAATAGCTGGGATGTCATCCAATAACCTTAAAATCACTCTACAACCGCTTAACTCACTGCTAAATTTATTTAAATTGTTTGACATCTTCGGCGAGAACGGAAACCCTGAGGCAAATTTTGCCGCGTACGATAATGTCCTTAACAATTTGTCCCTGCCTGAGTACGTGTCCAGATAATCTGACAAAATTTCAATAGTTTTGATCATCGTGAACAAATATATTTCACTTCTTATGAAGACCAATAATTTTTTCTCCAATTATTCAAATACAGAGAAAAAGCTCATCAATTTATATATTTTTGTTGGTTTGGTTTTTTTATTGCAGTTATATGACAGCAGCCCTATGTCACTCTTTTGAACTGTTGATGCCTGTTATTTTTTTCCTCTCACAAGTCAAAATCAGTCAAAAAATTTGGCACCAGCAGCAGCGCGCGCCATCTATCGGTCCCGCTGAAATATGAATTTGGTGGTTTATTTTGTTTTTACGGTTGTTTAAGATTATATTATTTAAAAAAATTCTACGTCATATCGATTAAAATGAAAAATTTATTTTTTTTGTACGAAACCCAGTTTTTTTATGTTAAAAAATGAGAGTTCTGTACAACGAAGAAAAAGGGTCGCAATACTTACACGTCAACAGTCTATGGCCAAACGATTATAATTTGTGTTTTTGAGAGGGGGAGGACTGACTGTTCTGTCGTGCAGTAATGTGGGTGATGTGGAAGTTTGGAACGAAACAAACATGATGGAAACAAATTTATTTACAAAACACTTGACTGTATCAATTGTCATTTTGCTTGGTATATCATCAGTAAATTCTACGACACTTTCGGATAAACGGTTATGTTTCGATCGCGAGTGCTCTGGTATGTAAATGAAGCCATACTTTAACCCCTTTTAAATTATATTTCATTGACATATCTCAACACAACTCAAGCATTTCGCTCATTTGTTTTTTATTTAAATTATTAAATTTAATTGATCATAGCTTTTTATAATTTACAGTTATTTTGATTTTCATTTGTATAAAATTATATCAATTTTGTTCTAACCTAAAGTGTTTTGATTCTCTCTTTAATATTTTCATTATCATAATAAAAACTCATAGATTTTTGAGTTGAAATTTTAGTAAATTTTGATATTAGTGTAAATTGTTCAGTATTATAATTGTTAATAAGAGAAATATAAATAAAAATATGAGGGTGGAACGATATCAATAATCATGTTATAAATATATTTTTAGTACCTGTCTCGTTGGCCAAAACCTTATTGTCGTATCATCCAAACAGTCGTGGTTTGCTTGGTTTTAACGTAAATACCGAGGTTAAAGTTTTTAGCAAATCCGCTGGCAAGAGAACGGATTTGTGGGGTGTCGAGGTAAAGTAATTAATTCAATGAAACAACATATGTGCCCATACAATTACTCAAATAAATAAAAGTTTCTTTTAGAACTGTATTAATTGTATTAATTATTTTGAATGATTAATAAATGGTCTGTGTTTTAGATTAATGGTGTACGAGGATATGTGCCAAAAGACATGATAAGAGAATACAAGATACTGCAGAAAAAATTGGAATATGAAGTGCCCACAGAGAATTACGATGATGCCGTTGATGATACAGTCGATCCAAGTTATGCATCAACGGAAACACCTGCTGTTGACAAAATACATGAAATACCCATAGAAACATCTACTGAAAAAGTTGTTATTGATCCGGACACAATAACTCCATCATATGAAATTGTCGATGGCACGACCATTCACTTCAGTCCAAGTGTTCAATCTGGAAAGTCTGTAGAACATGTTCAAACAAATATTGAAAAAACATCTTCAGAAAAACCCGCAGAAAACGTTCAGTTCGACAAGAATATAGAAGTGCATTCTGAAAAGGTCGAAAATCTCTTTTCTGACAAAATTGCTGAAGAGGTTTCTGCTAATAAACCTACAGAAGAAATAACTTCAGAGATATCAGCAGATGAAGTCCCTTCTGAGAATTCTTCAGATAAAGTTTTACCCACAAAAAGAGAAGAAGTTTCATCTGAGAAACCTGTTGAAACAGTTTCTCCCGGGAAAGTTACCGTAGGTGAGGTTTTTGAAGATCGTATAGAGGAAGAAGTTTCGTCAGACAACGCGGAAGAACAGCCAACTCTCAGTGTTCAACCGAGTTTGGTCTCTTCGACTTTTAATTTTGTATCCAGTATTTTCGACAGTGGTACAGCTCAAGATTCAGGCGATGAGGAGGACGAAGAAAATGATGACAGAGATGAAGAAGAAGAGGAGGATGAAGAGAAGGAGAAACAGCCAGAATTAGAATTCAAGAAGGAAGAAGAAAAAAAGATAATGTTACGGAGGAGAAAAAATTGAAACTGAAAAGCAAAAGGCTACTAACGACGATGCGGAACCAGAATTAAGTGCTCATCCTTTTCAGGGTCAGCAATCTATGTTAACATCAGATGCAAATGAAGAAAGTGTGACAGTACCACTAGCTACTGAACAAATCAAACCGGATAAAGCTGTGCCAACTTCAGAAAAACTGCCAGAAATACTAGATTTTCCTGCAGACGAAGCGAATCTCAAGAAGGAGACTTTAGATAAGCCAATAGTTTCTGAAGAATCCACGCCAGATGCAGAAAGAGAAATTGCGAAGAACGAAGAAGTAACAGAACCAAGCCAGGAAAATGTAGAGCCACCCCATCTCGCTGAGATTCCACTTAAGATGTTATCCCCACATTTTCAGTCAGAGGAAGATAATTCTCGCAAAGAAATCCCAAAACTTGATGAAACAAATTTTGTTCCGGAAAAAGAGCCTGAAAATGTTAATGTTAATGAACAACCTGTGATCACTCCAGTCGGGGATGAAAATGTTGATTCAATTGGGGATAAAAATCTTTCAGGATTATCAACCGACGATACATTGACTACTGTAACGCCACAACTTTCCAGCGATGTATCTGCCGAGAGTGTTACAATTCCTACAGATAGTATTGATTACTTGCCGTCGGAAATTCCGCAGTCGGTAGATCAAACTAGTCAGTTAAACGCTGCTACAGAACGGACCTGGACTGTCGGTGACTTGTTGAATAATCGAAATTTGTTGAACGTTAATGACAAAATTCGATACAACACTAGTAAGTATTGAATTTGAAAAATGAATCCATTTGTGCTTATAATATTATAATTATAAAAACAATCATTGATGAAATCATTATTTTTCAGTTGAATCGAGCAGCGAAGTTCCTGTCGTTAGCGAAATAGTTTCAAATAAAGGTGAGACTGTATTTGATTCTGAAAACACCACGAAAGATGAACAGTTGGATAATTTACTTGTGAATAATGAAGAAGTCGGGGAAAAGGATACTGTGAATGACAATGTTGAAAAACAAGGTTTCATTAAATTTATGTTTGCTTAGATATCATTTGTTAGAAATCACATTTAAAACAGATTTTTATCTTACAGATTCTTTATCCACGCAGGGTATTTGTGAAACAGATCAATATTGTTCTGGCGACGTAAGCATCTATTATACTTTAAAATATACATTGATGACATGAAACAAATTTAAGAATCAACTAAAATAATTTTGTTTTATTCTTATTAGATATTTTGATATTGATAAATTCGTATCATATAATATCATATGAATTAAAATTGTTTCATTAAATATATGAATAAATTTAGTTATATCCAAAATTGTATTATAATAAATATGACTTCGTGCAGAAAATTCAAAAGGAGCAAGATGAAAATGAGTTTTCCAAGGATAGTGTGATGGATGAACAAAAAAAGCCTCGAGACTACTGGGAAAGTGTAATGTACGTCAGTATAACAGCATTTACGACCCTGTTGTTTTCTCTCGGGTATTACTACATCGAGGTACATGTTTTTCTTTTTAACATAATAACATGCAAATGACCTTATTTTCTTTGTAAACTTATTTTATGTACATATCTATTAATCAACCATTATATCAATTTATTATTTTCAAACCCTACGATATCAACTATTTTATATTCAAAACAGAATTCACGACGAGACAGCGCTTTAATAGCCAAGATAAACAAGCTCGAAAGAGAATTAATGGTTGCTACGAAGGAAAACGTAATACTTGATGAAAATCTTCAATCCACTTCTACAAAGGTTGGTATAAATATAACATTTTTCATCATAAATTAATAAACTCAATTATTTTACTTTTTTTATAGCTCAACAATATTGAAGATCAATCGTTTGGATCAAACGAAATGGTTCTTACTCTGAAAGCAGAATTGGAAACAGTCAAGGTCAGTATCTGCTGTTTTTCATATACAATCGAAAACTAAACGTTATAAATCAAATGGAGTAGAAGTTGAATTAAAGTTATATTGCAGAGAAACAACGCGGAACTTGAAGATCAAGTGGTAACGCTGGAAAAGGAATTGGAGAGTGCAAGTGAAGCTGGTCTTGAGTTAGAGCGAATGTTGCGCGAAGTTTTATCATCGCATAGCGACGATAATCCTTTAGCAAAGTCTATCGAAGATTTACAAACTCGACTAAACGCCCAACAAGCAGCGAATGAATCTTTGACGAATGCCCTTAATCTCAAAGTACAAGAGGTAAATTGACACTCTTTTCGGTAGAAACAATTTCCTTAGCATACCTACTCTAGTAAGGTTTCATTAATTTATCACATTACTCTTACATAATCAAAGAACTCAGACACGTTTTAAAAGCTGGTTAATTATTTCATGATTACAAGCGTGTTTAATTATTGTTTGTCATCACTGTTTCATTTTTACAACAAACTTGAGTTCGACAAATTTGAGGTTTGTAAAGTAACCGGATGTACTAGTAAATGTTAAATTAACCCTACAACTCAGTAGGCACCGTTCATCCGTTAACGCAACATTTCAAAAAAACTTTTTTACTTTAATACGAAGACGCAGTTGAATGAATAATTTCTTTGATTATACCAATGGATGGAGCTCACCATTAAAATTATTTATCTACAAATATATATATAAATACGCGTGCTCCGCACGTATATTTGCGTTACTGCACTATTGAATGTACAGCAACATCAATCTTGAATCAATTTAGATTGAAAGAAAATTGTCGACGAACAAAGTTGAGATACCGTTTTTCCGGTTGAACATCGTTACAATTCGATATGTCAGTAGCCTGTTTCAATTCTTAAATTCTAAAGAATAACCACGTATAATCAAACAAACAAACAAACGAATAAACGAACATATTTTCATTTTTATATATTAGTAAGGATTAAAAAAAATAACTCTCATAAACAATTGTAATTGTTATTGCAAAAAAACGAAAACAATTTTTATCGCAAAGTTTTCTTTATTTGAACATAAATGGCAATTAATAGGATAATATTATCGATTGAAATATTAAAAAAAAATCATATTAATCAATGAATGTTCATATTTTAGAATGAAACTATCTCTTCGAATCTTTCTGATTCAATCAAGAAGTGCGAACAACTTGAAACTGAAGTGAAACGACTGAGGGATGATATTCAGAAGCAGTCGAACATGAAGATCTATATGGAACAAACAATGACGGATCAAATTCAGCGCCTTGAATCGCAGTTCAGAACGGTGGATATCACAAATTGCGATGCTTGTGATTGTTTGTCAACTATTTTCATAAGCAATTTTGGTTTTGATTATAGGCTCTGGAAGGAAAAAATATCTTGCGAAGTGAACTTAAGGAACAGGAGCAAAAGGTCAAGGAACTGTCCGAAGTTATTAAACAATACAACGTAAATAATTTGGATTTTGAAAAGTTGTTTGAAGTTGCGCACGTAAAGGCGGAGGTCACAAAATTAATAGAAGAGCGCGACGAACTCAAAATAAAATTGAGTGAAGTCGAAGGAGCTCACCAACTTTTAGAAGGTATGGAAACCAATAAAACTGATAATGTATATATATTGCATGACTCTGAACGGAATTTGTTGAACAAAGAATTTTTTATACCGTTTCCATTTTCTTGTTTTCTTTTACAGAACATGTCAAAATCGTTGATGAACAGCTAGCTACGTTTACCGAACAATGCAAATTAGCAGAGAAAGAAAAGAAGGACGCGGAAACTCGACTCGAAGTTTTGTCCAACTTTTTCAAAGAAAAAGAAGCACAACGACAAAAGTAAGCTGAACGTTTGTATTTTACTCACGTGTCATTGAAAAAAAATATTTCATTTAATTTGATATTTTCATCCAGGGAAGAGGCGATGTGGTTGGAAAAACATGGCGAAGTTGCATCGACTGTCGAGAGAATACAGACAATGCAAAACGAAATACAAAATTACAAGTATGATTTTGCGCATTTTAATTGCTTTCACAACAGTTGTATCGTTAATTGCAATTATTATTTTATTTATTCCAACTAATGGGATTTACAAAATGTAAATTTCGTAAAATTATAACATTTTAATTTCCTTTCCAACAGACAACAAGTAGAGATGCTAAAACGAGAAATAATTGACCAAGAAAAAGAATACAAGTGTCAAATATCTGCATTAGAAACTAAATCGCATGAGCAATGGGTAAGTTTTGTTTAAATAATTCTTATAGCCTTCATTTCAGCGATTTAACTAACTAGATGGAAAAATAATTGCAGGTTCTTGCGCGACAAAATGAACGTAGATTAGAGGAATCAAAAGCAGAAGCGAGCCAATTGCGCTTCCGACTGACAATGGTCGAGAAAAACTTGAACGACAGCGATTCTGAAACAAAACTGCATCGTAAGTGCTTTTTACAAATGATTTCTCATCTTCAGATAGTTCCGACATTATACTATTCATCGAGACACCAAAAAAGAAAGAATCAAATTGAATACATTTTTTATCACGATAATGTTCTTATCATAATATCCCTCGCGTACTTTTCGGTAAATGAAAAACTGTTAATCATGTTGACTGGACATCCCAATGAACAAATCCAACGGACAATCCGATAATCCAATTGTTTCTACCTCAAGCAGAATGCTTGCAGGAAAACCCTGTGATTAGAGCAAAAAAATCCATTTCTTAACTGTAATCAATTAATTCTTGCTCTGCTATAAACCCTGCGAAGTAACTAGATTAAATTGATTGATTATTCCAGTTTTTTAGTGAATTAGTCCATCAAAAGGTATCGGTAAGACAAAAGTTTATCGCATCGTAAATCATGTCAACTTAGCGTTTTGTGATGATTGCCTTAACTTGTATAATTGCATAATGAACTTGCAAACGAAGAGAAATGATTTTCTAAATAAACCACGACCTTTAGTAATCAGTCAACGCAACACTTGAACTATTCGAAGCGCACAATTTGATTAACATTTGCCTTTTTTAAGCAAAAAAGAAAACAAAGCTAATGTTTTGTACGGGATTAATCGACTTTATAATTGATGAGTGCATTTTGAAAAAAAAAAAAAAAAAAAAATAGAAATGATAATAATGAATCAGTTGATGAATAAACAATTGGTTATGAATTAGGACTGGAAGCAAACGGAGAGACTGCAACTTCGCCAGCGTTGTTTTTGGGAGCCGAGTCATCGAATTCGCCGATAATGTTTGGTGGCAGCGGTGGCAGTTTGCCTCCGCCGCTCCCACCGGGGCCACAAAATTTCATGTATGCGCCTCCATTTGCACCGTTCCTGCCGCCTCCACCGCACAATTTTGAGGCCGTCGGGCAGAGGCCGGCACCCCTCGGGGGCCGACTGCCGTCGCCACCCCCGATGTCATCGCCGCTGCCTTCGCCGTACGGCCGACATAGATCCCCCCCGCCCCCACCGCATTATGCTAGTGAGCATCCGTTTCATCCACCCCCTCTTCCTCATCCTTCTATGTTGCCGATGCCCATGGAAAGCTTGCACCCCCGTGCTGAGGAACCACACATTCGCAACTCAGCTTACAGTACCGGCTTACAACATCACCGAGAACAACGAACTCGCAATCATCATAAAGGTTCGTCTCTTACAAAATGTACAACTTGACACGCATGTATCGCTCCGCTTTCCTGTCATGATTGCTTTGCATCGTTCATCAATTTATTTATGCCGCTGACTGATTCAACACTCCTTAATCATGTGACAATAGTGTAATACAAAATTTGTCACATTATGGAGACTACCCTTCGCTTTAACTTTCTCTATGATTATTTAACAACGATAATTACTCGACTATTTTAAAATTAGAACAATTTTGAAATATTAACAGCTTGTAGGTAAAAATAAAGATTTCCGTCATTTTATTTTTGATTTGTTTTATTACTAGGGGAGAGTGACCAACAGTGAGACACTTTTTTTTCTAATGCCTGAAAAAAAACTAGTTTGATTCAAATCATATGATTCTATCATAAAAAGTCTATCGCTCAGCTATTATAATTAAATTTTATAATCACAATTGAAATGCTGTTATAAAAAACTATTGATTTTTTTTTTGTATCAGTGCACTTTGTCTCACTGTTGGGCATGTGACTTACAGTGAGACAGATGTGGCCATACACTGAGACAAGATCAAAAATTCCTTATACGACTAAATTAAATTAAAGT
>JAAMPD010001564.1:35398-67854 GCA_025266255.1 Trissolcus basalis | reverse complement strand
TTTGAGTATGAAAAATAAAATATTTTTACCTAAAAATTTAGCCGTTTGTAGGACATTAGAAAATGAGACTTTATTAATTTTTTCATATTTTTTCAAGCAATAGTTTATGGATTATTTGCAATGTCTCACTGTTGGACCGTCTCAGTGTTGGTCACTCTCCCCTAAATAAAATCAATCATTTTCCTCATTTTTTAAACAAACTTTATGAACTAGGTTTGGGTCGATAAAGTTATTACAAGCTGTAAACAAGTTATAAACAAGCTTGTTGGTTTGCAATTGTGGGAGTTTTAACAAAGCACATAAGAACATATTATTAAGTACTTTGAAACGTGTCATTCGTCAATGCGCTATTTTTGTCTTTCGTTTTCTCAGAATGCAACTTCAATGAAATGTTGTTTTATGATTAATTTAATTTTGATAGAATGCAATCTTACAAGACAGATCATTTTTGAAAAAAAGTTGTATTTTTTTTGAGAAAATTAACAATGAAATTGATTTTATTGTGGTTTTGTCTTTTGCTGTTATTTTTTTACAACTGCATGCAAAAGGACGCAAACGCTTTTCCAAAGTCAGACAGTTCTGGAGCACGATGGAAGGCAATGCTGCTAAATAGATGGGAACGAAGTCTAGAGGTGTTCATTTTCATCCCAAACTTTCTATAACTTTTGCATGCTCTGTAGGTCTTGTTATAACACGTTTCACGCTTTAAATTTAAAATAAAAATTAATGAGATCGTTGTGATTTGTATGTGCAAAATATGGCAAGATGCAAAGATAGAGAAAAAAATATATTTTTGTCATTTCAGGTTCCTTGCATTCTTCGGGAGAGTCGTTGGATAAACCTCATCATAATTCAAAGGTTTAGGTTACTCAAGTATACAGCAATTAATTGTTCATTTCTAAGCGATACTGAAACAGTACGATCTGGCCGTTGTACATAACGATAAGTTGAGAACGTTTATGCCGAAGAAAGCATATGACATTTCGTAATAAATCGACCGTATAAATCTGTGACTTCATTTTTTTGTACATGATGTGTATTTTTTGAGATTTATTTGTCAGTTAATCAGTGTATGCATACCGAGCAAACAGTCATATAAGCAAATCAAAAACCGCGTTGTTATTTTGTTAACTATTATTTATGATGTCAACTAAAAAAGAAAATCCGAATGAAATGACGAAATTGTAAATTGATATCACCCTGATGTGTACTTTGACGATTTTACACTTCTTAGATAGCGTTTCTACATGCGTCGAAGATATTCCAGTTTGTGAATACAGAGATGATCGAATAACGATCAAGTGCAATTGTTGAACATGATTCCAAATAAATCATAATTTATTATTATAAAAATATCGTCTTATGCTTCAATCGATGCTCAATAATCCATAAGTAAATGAGTTGTTTAATAAATTACTCAATACCTTAATGACAAAATAGTTCTTTATTTTTATTTTGTTAAAAATTGGAAATATATTACATTTAAATTTCAAATTCTGGAAATGAAACGAATTACACGACACAAAAGCGACAAAATTAACGTTCATATTAAAATGCTAGAAAGAAATATTGAAATATGAATTATCGCGTAATTTATTTTTGTTGTTGAAAATCAGAAAATTTTGGTTCTATATATTATATATTTGACAAATTGGTACAAATTCTGTTTGAAACAATATATAATTTTAAGTTATACACATTATCAAGATTCTCTTTCCCCTTTTAATATAGGTACCGTATATCGTTTACTATAAATTGTAACAGATGCATGAATATCACCTTTTTTCAACAGTTTATCGTACAAATTGGATTCATCAAGTAAAAGCGACAAATATAACAGACTTATAGCAATTCATAAATAATCTACGAAAGTATAAAATTGGTTCTCCATTGGCTACAACGAGCGTAAAGTTCAATCAATTCTTATTAAAACGTTCGTTTTTCACACAAGAAATACGACAAAGAAAATGAAGAAAAATATAAGAACTGCGAATATTTTTATCATCAACCATCTGTTATTGGTGACAGATTGGAAATATTTGAGAATTTCTGCATGAGCTGCTTCGACATTTAACCCTGCATTTTCCACATTGCTATCTATCCTGAAAAAATTTTAAATGCCACGTTTTTATTCCATAAAACCAAATTTCCATTCTTTTTAGATACGGAATTTTTTATTTCAAAATTTAGTTTACCTTTCTACTATTTCTTCTTGTTCTTGAACCATGTGTGCTAGCTGTTGAAAGATGCCTCCAAGTTCAACTATTGTCGATTCTATGTTTTGCATTGTTTCCGCTCGTGACTGTACATAAGCATCCTTAAAAATAAAAGTTTTTTTAGGACAATTCTTTTTTGACAACGAAAGCTAAATTTATAATGATATCTAAAGTGAAATTTATCTGATTGAACCTGATTAAACATTACTATGCAACAGTTAGAATCTTACAGTATCATCGTAGACTCTGGCTTGGATTTGCCTCATCATAGCGGGTTCAAAATCTATACTAACAGGAGCACCAGAATCTTGCTCTTGTAATAATAAAGAGCCTTGCTTGCCAGAAATGACGCTTGGTGGTAACATTGCAGATACATTTCCTTGCGTGAATTGCTCCCTTCTGCTTTGCTCCTCCTTCATATTCTAAAATAAGATGAAAAAAATGAAATCAATTAATGAAATTCATTATTATTATTCCTATGATTGATCATAATTGTTTTCATTATTTTTCATTAATATTGCAATTAAACATTTTTGATTGACATTTAAAATGAATTTTTTTACCTCAGAACGAACTTCTAAAACACTTTTAAATTGGTTTGACATATTTGCCAGCTTAGATTGCAATGCCACGACAACAGAGGAAGAATGCGACGCTATATGATGTCCTTTTGAAGAACCAAAACTTTCTCGCTGCTTCCTTCCAAGATCTTGTAATTTAGCTATTTGTTGATTCAAACTACCCAAATCCGTCTTAATTATCGTTGTTAGTTCTTCAATTTCAATTTGCCGATCATCAAATATGGACTTCTTTTTGGCCACTGAAAATTAGAAAACAATTTTTATTAAATATAAAACAATTTATTTGCTATAATATTGCATTGTAATACAGTTTATTATAATATTTTTCTTTCGATATCAAGTACATAAAAGTTATACAATGAACAACATTCTCAAAAGCCAATTACAAAAATTATACTTTTGCATACAAAAGCAAATTTACATTCTTATGAACTCAACGTTTTTGTCAGATAGATAAATTTTATTCAATACTGACCTGAAAACACTATTTCGAAAAATATTGGATATCAATTTTCAAATAAATATTCACTGAAATTTCAGTGCTGTTATTTGTTCTTGCCTTTAAAATACTTTATTATTAAATAAATCATTTTGTTCAACAATGACTCACAATTGTCAACTACTTATTGTATTGAATTCAACTAATATCAATTATTTCCATATTTTTGTCATAATTTCAATTGGATAATGTAAATGATGCAATGTTGTTATGTTAATCAATTTATGCAGTGCGAAAAACGGATTGACAACCAAACAATAATTTCGAATTTTAATATCATTTAATTTTCATTAGATAGTCATTATGATCATATAATCGGTCTATGACAAATGAAAATAATAATAATAAAAAAAGAAATTAGAACTTACACAAGGTGAGTTTTTCCAACTTGGCATAAGTGCTAGCAATATTTTTGCCAATATTTTTGGCAATCATCATAAAGTTGGAGTAGGTTTGGATGTGCCTAGCCTGTCTGGGGTTACGCATGGCTACGGCGCGCACCACGGTTCTCCGCTGCATGGTGTTGATCGCATCAGCGAACTCGTGGGTCCTGTCACGAGCCGTCATTTTGACAATCGTAACTGGCGGTTGCGTGTAAATGTCGTCTAACTGATCGCCGTAAGTTGGCTTATCATTGTTGTACTCAAGTTGATCGGCGTTGATTAGAATGTCATGCTCCGAGTCGGAAGCGCCACGTCTTCTGCGTGGGGGCATTGCATTCTCGTCGCTACGCGCGCAATCCTTGTCGCGTCTTTAGTTTTAAACGGCCACGCCAATATTTCGCAGATCGTATCCCAGTGACTGTTACCTCATCGACGATAGCTTTTCACACGTATCCATGACAGTTTGCGTTCCAGATGTGTACTGTGTAGCACTTTGCTCACTTGATTCATCATCAACGTATACTATCGCTTTCCCATAGATACATCGAATACTCGTACACTTTCGATTGATCGAGTTGAGTGCGCACAACAGCTTACTTCAGAGTTTTGTGAATGCGCGCTAACGATATCTATTTATTTGAAATAGCTAAACTTGAAGTCGTATAAAAATAGTTTTTTTATTAAAAAACATATTAGACAGTTCTTTGCAACTTTATATTTGTCACATATATGCAACTTTATATTATACTTCATAAAATAATTATTATTTAACCTTCTGACCTTGACTTGGTTTTGTAAACAAATCATCGTCAGTCTTTCTTATTTAACCCGTAAGTGGTCGCATCAAATCCTGTCATACGCGTTGGTCATTTCTATTGTTGTTTGGAGTCTGAATTTATTTGTTTTTTTTTCACATGAAATAAATATTATATGTTAATCCAATAATTAATTTCATGTTCTTATTAATATTTTGTTGATAATTAATTTATTTTCTGAAAAAATTCACCTCCAAAAATTGAAGCAATGGTTCGACTCAACACGCAATATATTTGATAAAATTGTTTTCTTTCATGTTTTTTTAATTGTATTCTCTTTAGGAGAAAACAATTAAAAGGAAAAGATTTTACATTTCGAAAACAATCATTATCCTTACTAATATATAAAAATGAAAATATGTTCGTTTGTTTGCTTGTTTGTGGGTAAATCACGTTCAAATGAGCAATAAATTAGAAATAAAATTAGACGTGGCTATTTTCTGGAATATTTCAGAATTAAAATAGGCCTTCAAAATTTGATTGAGTGGTATTTTTGAAAAAAAATAAACAAGAACTTACTTTGTCGACAATTTTCCTTCCGTGTTATGGTGAATAATGTTAAATTAATCTATTATTATATTTAATATTATTAATTTATTATAATATAATTTTTATCTTGAAATTTTTCTTTTTTTTGAATTTTCAGATGTAAGATGAGTAGTAGTAGTATATTATTGGTCCCAGAGACGAGCTCTATCAAAACCATTAAGCAAAAAGATGTAAGATGATGAAAGAGATGTCATTTGGAATGATTCAAAATTTTTTGAAAAAAAATTATTTCAGCTTAGCCAAAAAAATTTAATTAATTAAATTAATTAATTAATTTTTAATTATAAAATTAAAAATTAAAAAAAAGAAAAAAAAATTACTTTCAGCTTTTCCCACAGACTCGGCAAGATTTGCCAGAGTGTGGCACTTCGTGTGGCGTGTGGGGCTCTGTGGGATTTTGCCGCGAGCCACAAGCGTTCCACTCAGTGGCCCATTGCGTCAGCCACATTTTTTTTTCTGCGCTGCATATATGATCATATGACGTTTATGTATTTCGATATGGAGCTGGTTTTTCGATGTAAAAAATAAGAAATGAAAAAAGGAATGATTGAAATAAGTTGAATATTACAAAAATGAAAAAAATTTTTTTAATTTTAACCTCTATAAAAAACATTAAATCATCAATTATCAATTTAGTTTGATCATTTTTAAAATGAATTGAATAAACTTGATTCGAAATAATTTTTATCAAACTGTTTGAGAATTTATATTGAAAGTTCATTTTAGCATTGCTTTATTAACCAGTCTAGTAAAAATTCATCAAATTCTAAGAATATTTATACCAAGTTTTTTCGCCGTGTAAGTAAAAAGTCGATTTTTTTGTGAATACTCTATAATTTATAATTTTGTTTCCATACATCAATATTACAAAATATTACAAAAAGTTGCATAGGTACCTATGAAACATTTTCTAGTTTTATACACGTGAATTAGTACATTATGCAACTAGGGCGGAAAGTAGACCATTTCCGACTAGTTATTTTAAGCTTCGCAAACGTGAAAATCACTCGTCGGAAATGGCCTGCTTCACGTCCGAGTTGCGTACGATGGTTTCCACTACGAGTGCGTGGGAAATAGCCATGTCCCATCCTAAAATTTGTGCGGGATTTTGGCCTGTTGCGAACGCGAATGTAAGCGTGAGTAGGCTTCAGAGGACGAGCGAGTTGATTTTTTCATCAAAAACCAAATGAATTGTCAGCAAAGCATATTTCACTTCAACTCACGTTAGATATCTTCTTTAAAGTTTAAAAAACATTGTTTCAAAAATAACATATAATTGATCACAATTTTTTTCTCACATACACATAACAGGTTTTTTAAATTACTAATCGCATGAAATTTAATTTCCAATCACACATTTTTTTTTACAATTTCCTTCTGGATAGCTTTTGATTTAAAAATGTTCGAGCTAAAATCTTTATAATGTAGTGATATTCGATTTAATTTACGAATATGTATTTCAACTATAATCGATTACATGAATGGAAATAGTAAAAAATATATAAAAAGCTAATAAAAGGATCGATGAGCATAACGATACGTTAAATTTTATACAAGAAAGCTGATATCAAACAAGAGTCAGAAATGGTAAGTGGTTCTGTAGATTCTAAGCCATTAATGTCTGTGTGTCGATCCACGTCTCTTTTTCGGTTTGACTGTCAACCTTGAAGGATTGGGATTTTTCGGAATTTCGTTACTTTCTGCATCTTCAAATTCTTCAGCGTTTCCTGAATCGTCGGTTGGCTGACGTTCACTAACAGGTTCTTGTTCCGTATCTGTATTTACATTGTCTGAGTCGTTACTTTCATCACCAGTCTCATCACCGTTATCGTCCTGAAATATAAAATAGTTATCAGTTCAGTAGTTCAGTGGTTCAATTCTTCAATTTTCATCTACTTAACTACTTTATTTAAACGTGATAATTTTTAGACAAAAGAACAATAGTTAAAAATATATCGTCTATTTAGATGTCACATTGCAACTCCTTTTACAAAGTAAAGTTTTATTCAAGAACATTTTTTCTTGAGGGACAATTGTTCATATCAAGTTAATCCATTTTTTAACTAGCCTTTCTTAAAGATAAAAAATTATAAAGACGGAAAGATGTTGTTTTCATATTATTCAGAAATTAAATAATCAATGATTCTTTACATACAACGATAATAGATTTTTTTGATTTAATTTTGTTATTTATAAACTGTGTAAAGCAAAGCTCGAGGAAGAATAAACATTGCAGTTACGTGAAAAAACTTTTTAAAGATTAAATATATTGTACTAGAATATTGCGGGCGTTCGCAAAGCAAACTCAAAGAAATAATCTCAGTTTGACGTTGAACTTGGACAATTCAACTTTTGATAAGAAGAGCGGAAAGCAACTGATCAAATAAAGTTTAAGAAACCATAATATAAATACTCCCGAATAAAATTCAATAATGAATTTCAACATAAATAGTACAACGTAATAGTAGTGTAAAGTTCGAGTAAGTTTTATCAGAGAAGCTTTTTTCGCCGTAAGCTCATCTTTCACATAATTCTTCAATTTCAGCAACATACTAAATCTCTTGCACGTAATGTTCTCATGTGATGAAATTCCAGTGTACACTTCAAATCTCAATAAATCAAAGTGCGAATAAAGTTTAGTTCTACAAACTCCATTTTCAGCACTTAAATTCACATTTGCCCCGCAAAAGTTAAAACGACGAATATTCTTTTATCCGTTCATAATTTTAGCGACTGACCATAATATATAACAACAAGTTTGATACACACTTGACAAAAAATTTTCGAGCAAAGTCTAACGTTTCGATAGAATCGAAATATTTTCACAAGTAATGTCACTCCTTTATTGAAAATATACAACAGAATGTTCTGTTTCGAATAGTAAAGGGTTTTGAAGTTCTATAACATAACGCTTCAATTGACTGAAAGCTGAACAAAATTTAGAATGTACAATTTGAAAATACATTTCAAAAGTTTAATTAGCAAGACAAAAATTCTTTGTTTTGTTACCAATAAAGTAAAGTTGCATGTGAGTTTGGCCAATGTTATCTCTTATCCAAAATTTAAATGTCTGTTAGAGAAACATATGTAAGGATAAGTTTATAGGAATTTAGATTTACATAGTAACTCGAATAGTCGGGGTGATATTCTGTTTTTAGGCCATAGCTGTAGGCAAATTTCTCTACAGTAGTCTGTTTTGCCTTTATACTTTGTTTTAGTGTAATCAAATCATTATTGAATTTGCCAACTTCTGTGCCGTCTTGTTCTTGTTAACGAATTAACCTTCATAAGTGATGTTACCTCTGGCTTGTAAGTTGGATCGTTTCCTGTAGGATCCCAAGGGCACGGAGTTTTAGATCCTTTTTGGGTCCCTGATAGCACCTCTAATAAACCTATAGAAATCATACAATTAGTAATAAATACAAATAAATACAAATAAAAATAATAATAACAACCAATTGCATCGATAAAAACAATAACTTTAATCGAATTTCAATTTTGGATGAATAGAAGTTTCATACAATAAAAATGGTGATTCATATAGAATATCGTTTTATACAATCCTAATATTATCCAAAATAGGGGCAATACGGGTCATGTGATTCATTGGGGTAAATGTGACAGTGGCGATAATTTTGCAACTTTGTAACCAAAAAATAAATTCCAAAGGAGCACGAATTTGAAAGTGAAGATGTATAAAATTGTAAAATATATTAACTTGAAACTATGGATAATATTTTTTTTTATGCAAAATCCGTTGTGTCACATCAACACCAAAGTGTCACAATGACCCGTACACTCAGCGTTTCCAATTAAGACACTAATGACTTAATTTAATATATTATTTATTAAGTCTTTTAAAAACGTCTTAAAAACGACTACAAAAGTGTCTTAATTTAAGACACTTGTTTTTACAGTGATACTGCCTCTATAGATAATCACAATTTTATTTTTATTCGTTTTGTTTAATTAATTAAATTTTCTGAAGTGATTGCTTTATATTTTGATTCGTTATTATTTTTATCGTAAAAATTTAGAAGGTATGTGGGTATAAAATTGTAATTAAATTTATTGAACGCTTGGTTGTAAATATCACTGATGTTCAAAAAAAGGAAAAAAAAATGATGATAATAAAAAAATAAAAAACAAATGGAATGGTATTGATTTCAGTATGAAGATTTCGTCCGTGACTAAAAGTCATGCCAATAGATAAAAAACATCAATTTTTTCATGCCAATATATAAAAAACAACTGGGTATTCTTTTTATTAAGTTTAATAATTTGATCTCATTGATTTCACCCCGATGATAATTTTTATCTGATGATTACATTAATGTACGAACAGAAATAATGAACAATAATCTTTAATAAGCTTTCCATGACGCATATTAATTCCGTTTCAGATGTAATTTCATTTCACTCATATACGAAATTACATTGATGCCAACTATGATTTCGATTATTCATGATTTATTCCATCAATATTTGATAGTTACGCGGACCATTATAACATTGTATGATGATTGAATATTATAAGCCGAAATCAAAATGAGGTGTTGCGTCGTTTCTTTTGTTGCTCGAATTTTCGAAGTTTGTTTGTTGTCAAAAAATTTGAATCAGACATTACTTCATTATACCCGCATTTGGTATGTTATTTTTCCATCAACGTCACACTATTCAAATATAAGCCCATTGTTCAGGTACACCCACTGTTTAAAATAATTTAAGCGGCTTATCATTTTTCATACTTGCGAATAATACAATTTAATAACCAGATAGAGACAAAAATCACTTAGTTATATTCAACGAATTCATAGTGAATATTCAATTTTGTTAATAATTATGAAAAAAGAACAATATTATTGTTTTTCTTTCTATCCTATCCTTACTTATATATAAAATATAAATTTGAAAATATGTTTGTTTGTTTGTTTGTGGATAAATCATGCTCTAATGTAGCAATATATTTGAAATAAAATTATACGTGATTATTCTCCGGAATTTCAGAATTATAATAGGCTATTTAAAAATTAAATTGCAACAATGTTTTTTGAAAAAAATAGAATATACATAATAATAATAAATAAATAAATAAAAACGATTTATCAACTTTCTCTGTCGACACTTATCTTCAGTGTTATGGTGAATTATTTTGCACTGAGATTTGAAAATTTAATGACAATTTGATAATAAGTACTTTTATATCCGATGAATTACATGGAATAGTCGAAAATATGAAATAAACGCAGTAAAAAAATTGAAAAAAAAATTCATTCAAGTTAATATATTTTATTTTTACAAAGCAACAACACAGATTTATACGTTATAATGAATAAAAAGCTGTTTTCATGTTGATAAAAAATATAATCAATCCCTACTAATATATGAAAATAAAAATATGTTTCTTTGTTTGTACATTTGTTTGTTTGTTTATGGGTGAATCACGCTTATATGAAGCAATATATTTAGAATAAGATTACACGTGGTTATTCTTTTTCTTTAGAGTTTAAGAATTGAAACAGGCTACTGACATATCGAATTGTAACGATGTTCAACCGGAAAAACGGTATCTCAACTTTGTTCGTCGACAATTTTCTTTCGATCTAAATTGATTTAAGATTGATGTTGCTGTACATTCAATAGTGCATCGAAGCAAATACGCGTGCGGAGTACGCGTTTTTAGCTATTATATTATATTTCTCACTCACCCTCCATTAACAAACAGTTTTTTTTTCAATTAAAAGAAACAAATAAAAATTATTGGTAATATTTAAAATACGTTTATTGCCAAGAAAAAAGTAGTCTTTTAAAATAAGCAATTGGAAAAAACGTTGTCTTAGTATTTAAAAAAAAAGAAAGTAGAGGTCTCCAGAGACTGAACATTGCCATTGCAAAAGTTTTCAGGTAGTCAGACAGAACTTGATTTATTTGAAATTCATTATTCAGTCACCCCAGCGTTTGTTATTCGTATGCGTTGCTGGCAAAGAAACGAATTTCGGCGCTTACCACACAGAGACTATTATTCTTAATAGGGCTATCATTCTTTAGACTTTGACTTTGTGACGATTGGTTAACTTTAAACGCCAACTTAGATTAAATTTGATTAACATTTATATTACATTGTCCGTCGCAGTAGGCAGCACTTTGAAAATGCATGCATATTGAAGAGAACAGGTGAACGGATGAGAACAATTATTGTGGAAGAGACTGGCATTATGGACTTTCGGGTGCTTTTGAGATGTTCCTAAAGATATTCTGAACACGTGAATGATTTCAATGAACTTAAAATGTTTGGCCGCGAACGTTTATTACTTCTCTTGTTTTGGGAGCCTGGTTACAAATGTTTCGCGTAGTTTTTGTCGACGAAAAAGATTAAGGGTTTCCGTGTTAAAAATTTATCATCGAAATTTGCTGCTACGAAAAAAAATCATCATTGTCAAGTTAAACGGATGTCGATCGATTTAAAAAAAAAATCAGAATGTTATAGAGTGGAGTTTGATCGCCAAAGATTTTTACGCTGAATAGATTTTTGTGAATAGGATATAAATATACTTTTTAAAATACTGTAACTTCCACAATTTTAGACAAAATTAATTCTTCCCACACGGACAAAAATATATGTCAAAATATATGCAAAAATTATATTTTTAAATATATTTTTTACATAAATTATATAAAAAATGTATATTTAATTTATATAAGATCTTGCCGCTTTATATTTTAAATATAAACAGTTTATATCCAAATATATAAGTTTATATTTTATTTATATAATATATATTTTAAATATAACTCAAAATATATCTTTGTCCGTGTGGGTTGTTTTTTGTAAATTAAAAGATCGGAAGCGAAACTCATTAGAGGCTTTATTTATTTCACACCCCTCCATTTTCTGCCAAAAATTCAAAAATTCATATTTCTCCAAATAAAACTTTACCTATATCAATAGAATCATTTAGGACAAATAAACAAACGCACGAAAGCATTTCATACATATTGACAATCACAAAGCAAACGTCGCAACAGCTTTCCATAATAATAGCAATTAATTTGCGCACTGCACGACGTTCATAAATTGATGTATGCGCCTAATATCAATAGCGTTCAAATTTTATTAATAACCTATGTCTATCTGTAAGTGCGAAAATTTCTACCAATCATTACTGGCTTGCAAGTGGAATCTCAACGAAGCTATTATTCACTTGTCGAAGCTTTGTATCTGTTTGCACACATCGTTTACCATGTGCAACAAAAGCAATTTCATGCTCACGCATCGTCTTTGACATTCGATAACTTTTATATACAAATAACACACCCATGCACATAGCACGAGACAATTTTACTATTACCTCAACAAAACTCAAGATCTTGAATGATTTAATTCTAAATTGTTCTCTTTTTGATTGAATTTTATGACCAGTTAGTTCGAAATCGCGGAGAAATTTTAAATTGACACTTAACTTATAGCATCATTTTTTTAAAGGGCTAGAAATAAAATTAACGCATACCATAAGTATGCAATCAAATTAAATTAATATTCGATCTTATGGCAAACGCCATCCATATGCTTATTCTATTTGATTTCTCTATGTAACTTCACCTTCACGTAAAACGAGATAAGAGAAGAACCCAAGTAACGTTACGAAATTCAAGCGTTTGCATATTCACTGAAAGCAGTGCTTTTAATTAATTGTTTTAGATCCGATTTAATATCGCCAGGACAAATGCTGATATCAGGGGAGAGGAGTTAGTTGAAGACTCCAGAATTCATAGTCGAAGCAATGAAGAAATTAAAATAAAAATTTTGTATTAAAAAAAGAAATTGAATGATTTTGGATCGTAAATGCCAATTTTATGAATAAAAATAAACAATAGAAATATATGTTAAATTAAAACTGGAGAGTATTTTCTATGTCAACTTATTATATGTTATATTAAAAATATTGCAGTCCGCTTAAATAGAAAAGTTAATTGCTATTATAAACAAAATACGATTATGAACTATAAACGGAATCTACAAGAAAATTCATATCACGTTTGTGGGCTATAACGATCAGTTGGAGGGTTAAATAAGTAAATCTATGACTTTGTATTGTGATTCTCTGCCAGCTCGCGTGATTATTAATCCTGCGGTTTGATCTGCGTATGTGTACGCATATGAATAGAGTTTACCGCATTCAAGTATGTAAGCCACATACACACGCACGCATTATATGCTGCCGTTATTTGCTATACGATGTCTATCGGGCAAAGCGTGCTATTATACAATTCAACAACAAGCTTAGATATCCGACTTACTTCTATACTGCTGAGTAATGGTTACATGCATTCACACTCCTGTATGTATACCCTTGTAACTCGCACTTGCATTGTATAATTTATTCGCAAGTGGCGTTATAACAACCCTCTCAATCGCACACCATTTCTCGTACAATACACACATATACACGAGAGTTTGACAATACTGTGCCGACTTTATTTTTATCAATGCTTCAACAAATAGCAGAAAAAAGTATCCTAGGAAAAGCCCCTGCTGCGGAATCGGTCACCCCTGGAACAATAACCTCTACTAACACTGAACAAACTGAAGTTGCCCCCCCCCCCCATACACTGAATATATATTTATACATGCAGAAAAATATTTTGGAAAGACTGCTATAGTTTATAGGGATTAGGCTACACTAAGCATTGTTTCTGATATTTTCCTGTAAACTATAGAAAAAATTATATTCAACTATAGGAAAAATTGTATGAATTTTAAACGATTTTAATAAGAATTTTTAATTTCTTGATGTAAGTCGTATAAGATTCATACAACTTTTCCTATAGTTTATAGAAAAATATTAGAAACAATGCTTAGTGTAGCCTAATCCCTATAAACTATAGCAGTTTTTCCAAAATATTTTTCTGCGTGTAGAAATCATATAATTTCTATGGAAAGATTAAGCTACGAAACTATGAAATTTTTTTCAATGTGAGAGATGAGATTAAATGGAATTTAAGTTTATAAGCACTAATAATAAAGATCTCAAGAAAGTTGGTCACTAAACGAGCTAATTAGCCTGACAAATTATGATATTGTCTGTTCGATTGGGTCCGGATTTTGTTTTAATCCAAAGCGATGGTGTGCCAATTTGCAAACAGTTATCTACAAACCTGCACATTCAAGACTAGCGAAAGTTACGCTTTGCAATCCTCGTCGTATTAGCAAAACGTGCAGTTGAATTTGCATGTGCTAGTAGACGCATCCGAGTATATACCTTAGTATAAATTGATCAGACGTTAGTTAGGCTTGTTTTCCTGAACAATAACGTGGCGAACTGATATTTTTAAAAGCTTGCGTTATACTTGTTCAGAAAATCTTTTCATTTAAATCAAGTAAACCGGCCGGCACCATTAGCGACACTTCTGCGCGCTGTGTGACGGGTGGCCATACTCAGGGGCCACACCTGTCACTTCAAATTTTCGTTCATTAATTAAAAAAAAAAAAAAAAAAAAATAGAAAAAAGCGATCGCAAAAACAGATTTTCAATCTACTTAAATTATAGATTATTTTCAGGGAAATTTTGATTTTTGTACGGAGAAAAATAATGGTATTAAATCTTACTATATATTTTTATCAAACGTGCTCACTAAATGTTCCGTAAAAATTTTACTCTCATAAGAGTAAAAATTACTACAACGATTAAATATATAGCAAGTTTCGATTCAATCAGGACTTTTTCTCCAAGAATAATCTAGAAAAGCTAGAGTGATTGAATTATGATAACCATTTTAAGCATGTTTTAGTAATCATGTATATACTTACTCGTTAATAGGTTAGTGTCATAGCTATTCAA
Organism: Trissolcus basalis; assembly: GCA_025266255.1. Classification (NCBI taxonomy): domain Eukaryota; kingdom Metazoa; phylum Arthropoda; class Insecta; order Hymenoptera; family Scelionidae; genus Trissolcus; species Trissolcus basalis. Next base: position 52,972 of record JAAMPD010001564.1, on the reverse strand, counting down.
AGGATTCGAGCCATAGGAATTGTCGGTTCTTCTGAGAAGAATTCCTCCAGTGTTTGGATAGTAGGCAGTTTGAACAGGTTGTTGATAGCCGTAAGAGTATCCATAACTTGCCGGGTAAGTGTACAACCGATTACCCAAGTTATAATTATAAAACACTGTAAAAAAAATTTTATTTTATTGAAAATTAAAGTTAATATTTTAAATATACATACGCATCAAATTTTGAATAAATTTTCCATTCCTCAGTCAATTTGGAATACTTTTGGAAAAATCTTGAGTGACAAAATTATTTAGTGAATCAGGCATTTAATATAAAATTCAGCCGTAAAGTTAAAGCTATAATACTGTGCATAATTTGAATATTTTCGATTCTTGTCTTAGTACCTGCCAAATTGCTTTGTATATTGTTGAGATGACCTATAACTGATCTAATCTTTACACTCAGAATTCAAGGCGTCGTTGAAAATAAAAATCTTCGACTTTCCATTTTAGTATATTGATAAAAATTCAGCGAATTAGGTGCATTCGATCTTTGTTTTCGAATCAAAAAAATTTTCATCAAGAACTATTATCTTACTGTTTATATCCGTGAGGTCCGTGCCCTAGTAAAAAAATATTCGGGCAGCCCCTACAAATTATTATGGCCCTTGATAGGCGCACCATAAAAATATTTTTACTCTATGACTGCCCTATCGGGCCTATTAAGGGCCTTCAAAGGCCCGCCCTATTTATAGGCATTAACTATTAGGCCCCTTAAAGGCCCTTATATGAAAATGGGAATAGGGCAAATGTGGCGTTTATCGGGTGTGTAATGCTCTCCCTAGAAATTGCCAGATTTCAACCAACATATGGGGAAAATTGGGGCTCAACAATTTTTGCCATAATTATTTTATGTTAAAGTTTTGTAATTCAGGAATGTGTGGGCCAAATAAGGCATCAATAGAATTGAAATCTAATAATTTTAAAATTAAAAAAACGTTTAAAAATTACTTTTAAAAGATGTATATGACAGTTTATTAACTAGTTTTATGATTTTCGATCTTCAAGAAATGAAATAAAAATATTTCGAAATCAAAAAATAAATAACAAAATTTATAAATTTGACAGAAAATCGGAAAACATCCGAAAGTGGCTTCCAGATTTTTTAATATATATATTATTTTGGATACGATATTATTAATTTGTTATTATTAAATTTAGTAAAATATATAAATAATAAATGTGTGATTTGGGTTGATAGTTTTTTTCAACGTGCATAAATATAAATTATAAAATAATGTTTCTAATTTTTTTTATAATTTTTTCGAACAATTAAGGCTAGCCCTATTTTATACAATATGGGCCTGATAAATCAATTGAAATAAAAATTTTTTCGGGTCAACCCTATTTTTCCCAATAAGGGCCTATTATGGTTTGCCATTCTGGCTGTCATGTGGAAAGGCATTACACGCCAACAAAGGGCCAGATGTTAACCTAATCGGGGCCATATAAGGACCCTATGAGTTTATAGGGCAGCAAAAATAAGGGCCCGATTTCAATTTTTACTAGGGGGTTTGAATGTGGCGTTTTCGCGTCAAACTATACGCGAATGATTTCGCGAAATGGGTTGTTCAAGGCTCATTTCTAATACAAGAAAGAAAGAAAGAAATGAAACGCGTGTTTCTAATACAAATTAAATGGAAAACCCGAGTACGATACGCTGCGTACGTTGTCATTCTAAATGAACCTTTACAATAACAGTTTTACAAGCGTTTGAATCACGCAATTCTAATACAAATCAAATGAAATTCAGACATACGATATCATATGCGTATCAAAACGTCCACGCAAAGAAATAACTCACTAAATTTTACTGTGAATCCTAGTAAAGTTGTGACCGAATCGTATCCTGTGATAATAAATCAAATTCCAATGAATAACAAGGATTACTAATTCAACAAATACTCAATACATAGTAAAATTTGCATAAAATCCACATAAAATTTACTAGTTATGTAGTAATATTTAGCGTTTGGCAGTCGAGTCACAAGTTTACTAGGATTCATAGTAAAATTTAGTGGGTTATCTCTTTGCGTGTCGGAAAAAAGTCGGGAACTGTAGAGATAATTTTTTTAATATAGGAAAACAAATCAATTTCTACTTCCAAATAACCTTTGTAGTTGCCAAGTATCAACAAATTACCCTTTTACTTTTCTTTCAATTTTTCTGTTTAATGAGAGTATGATATTTACACAATCAAGTAAAAAATCATTTTCATACTCTGAAATATGAATTATTTTTAGTTTATCATGCAGATTTATTATGCAAATTATATTATTTAATAATTAATTTATTTATTATTAAGTTTCACTTATTAACCATCGAAATCACTAATTTCTCGCATTTCATAAACGAAATTTAATGTTCTCGAATTAACATTGATGTTTTTTAATGTTATTCTTGGTTGATATTTTACTTAGATGATGCGCATGTCTTATAAACCCTCACGAATAAAAATATATTTGCTATAATATTTTGTTAAACTTATTGCCGTTTCTTAATTTTTTATATGCAAAATGTATTCTATTTCATATTTCATACCTTTATATAATGAAATTTGTCACATATTAAACTTATTTTCGAAATATATTTTATACAAGAAAAATATAGTTCGTTTACATTTACAAAAAATATTTTAGTCTGTGCGGGAGGTCAGGTCTATTCAGATTAAAAATACTCTCACGGTACTGTTTAAACGATAAATCAACATATCGATTTCATTTCATTTGATTTTTATTATATATAATTTAGTTTCAAAACGAGATTTTGTTTCAAAATGTTGTCTTAATTTTATTATGCACATTATATACTTCATGCTATCATATCACAATTCAAAAAGATTACAATGAACTTCAAAGTAAGTATCATTCACTGGCACTTGACTATTATATCCAGATGAGGTCAAAGTTGATGAGGTTATCTGAGATCCATAAATACAGAAAAGGAATTGAATGAATTTAATTTTCATGGAATATAATTAAATTTAACTTTAAACGAAAAGATTGTTTCTTCAAATAAAATTGAAAATTACGTGCTGTACTATAAAAAAGTACTGTACTAGATAAAGTACTAATAAAATTCTTAGTAAATGAAGAGAAAAATATTTTGTAGCTACCGTCAAACGGGGTAACTTTGTGCAAAATTCTTCGTTTTCTAAACTTTACTACAAAGTAAAATTATGTTACAGAATAATATGTGTAAAATAAACAAATTAAATTTATATGCTGGACATTCACAAAGAAATTTTACTACCGTATGGTTTGATCTAACTATATTTAATGTGTATAAACAATAAATTTGCAAGTTGCACAAAGTTACTAAATGAGTCAAAGTTAATAAATTCAACTTATATAACCAATTTAATGCCCCTCTCTCCTTTTGAACGATTACAATTTTGATTGTGAATTATTTAATGGTTTTATATCAATGATTTTGCTATAAACTGTCATGATTGAAAAGGCACTTGTGGATTTATAGGACTTCTAAGGCTCCCAAATCAAAGTTCAAAAATGTCTAGTTAAAAATGTCCGTCTAAAATGTTGGAAACAGCGGCTATAATTTTTTTTATTAAAGGTAGAAAAGGTAGATAGATAGATATAATAGAATTTATACGAAAAATATAAACTCAATATGATATTTATTGCCAGGATAAATAAAATAAATTTTTAAAATATATTTTTTTATATATTTTCAAAAATATATTTTTAGTTGTGCGGAACACGCATCTATAAGTAAAAGTTTTGTATACCATACAAAAGCTTTGAGAGATATATTACCATCGAATCTAGTTTTGATAAGACAAAATTATTTTCTGCGCAGAAACCGGCAAAACAAGAACCTTTTTTTTTGTGTTTTGTGTGCAAGCATGGTTTTATGTATTATCAAAAGTCTCTGTATCAAGAAAAAAGAAAAAACTGTTTTATTGATGAAAATACCGAAGTAAGCAGATAACGATTAAAATAAAGTATAATTGAGTAGATACACTGAGTCTTATAATCATCATTAAATTAAGGCAGAAAATTTTGTATGAAAAGAAATATATTCAGAAATATATATCACGTATGTATACGTGATATATTTCCTCACGGAAAAAATATAATCACAATAATTATATAGAAAAAACATATTTTGTTTTCATTAAAATTTTATATTTCAGTAAATAAATTGTTCATTTATTGCCGCTTTTTTTATATACAAAATTTAAAATTTGTATATAGAAAAAATATATTTTTGTTTTTGTAAATGTAAATTTTATAAACATAAAATATAGAACTTTTATAGTAATTTTCGTCGCTTTTTTATATGAAAATATATATAAATATAAGAAAATATAAGACATTAAATAAAATTTTTATATTCTCAAAATATAAAATATACACATATAAACAGAATTGAAAATTGATTATAAAAATTGTCATATTTTTTTTTATATTTCCAAGTTTATATTTTTTTATATTTTCATCCGTGAAAGTAATTATAACTATACGAATTATATTATACATTTTGCATATATATCTAATTTGTGAATAATTTGAAAACGATAGTAAAATTTTTTCTAATTTCCAGTATTTGTGTGTCGATGCTGAATAATAAATAATATTGATGTGAATGATAATGTTTCTAAAGTATTTCGTCTCAATACAGTATGAAAAAACTAATTATCGCATTCTTATACTATATTTTATGATTGCTGATTCTTACGTGGAGTGGAATCGACGATTATCGTGAGTCCAGCAATAATAAGTAAAATTTTGGTTTCATAAAATCCCATCTTGACGGTGGATAAAAGTTGAAATAAGTGCAATATTAAAGTTGCAAGTAATTAGTTTAAACGTTCGATTTTACGCAAATTGAGGTAAATGTTCGCACAACACAGTGAATCAGTAGCACTACAAACGGTTAAAGGGAATGTTTGATTAAAACAAGTTAAAACTGACGGATTATATGTATGTGCTTATCAGTTTAGGAGCCAATAAGCGACGTCCACAATTATACTGTCAGTCCTATCTTCTGATTTTCGTGTGCGTCGCATGGGCAAATCCCGTCTTTTACTCTGGATTTTCCCATGTCTTTCATTCTGGATTTTCCCATGTCTTTTACTACGATTTTCAACACTCCAGATAAAAATTTTGCTATGTCTTTAAGATCTAATTTATTTTTTAAACACAAACATTCAATCGACAAGACGTAGTTTAAATAATAACCCCTCACGGACGAAAATATATCCTAAAAATATGAAAAATATATATCTTTTTCTATATAAATATATTTGCAGTAATACGGACGATATAAAGTATATATTTTCTTTATAAATATACCATTATATTAATTATATATAAATTAATAAAATATAAAAAATAAACAATATTTTATATAAACAATGTATAAAAGACGGCAATTCCGGCATACATAAATTGAAATATATTTTACTGTTTATATTTTCGTCCGTGAGAGATTTCTCATTGTCACTTAAGACAAATCTCTCATATACGAGTAAATTAATACGTACACGAAGAAAAAAATTCTATCAAAATTTCCTGAACCGAGTATGTAGGAAACAAATCTGAAATTCAGAAAAAAATATTGAAGCCTCCCACACGGACAAAAATATGTGTTTAAGTATATGCGGAATTTATATTTTTCATCTACCTATATTAAAAAAAATTATCGCCGCTGATGCGTCCCACATTTTTAGGAGACATTTTTTCATACATTTTTACGGTATTGTCGGGTATTTCATGATGAATATTCGATAATAATATCGTTTCGTACAAACAATTGAGTCGATTTTGCAGCGTTGCCAATTTTTCTCAGAGCAGATCTGATCACGACCTACAAGTGTACAAAATTTCAAGTCTATTCAACTTTCGGAACAACATCAACCAAAGGGCAAGCGTATCTCAGACGCAGTTTGCCCGGTGCGCATTGAAAATTCGTACACACAATTGAGTCGATTTCGCAGCCCTGCCCAAGGGTTGGAAACTGTGAACTCTTCATAAGAATTCACATGAGTTTTGAAGAGTTGAATAGAGTTCCAGAGAGTTCCGCAGAATTCTATTATTTTCGAGGAGTTTCACGGAGTTTCAAAGGGTTCCAAGGAATTCCATAGTTTCCCGAGGAGTTCCAAGGAGTTCCTAAGAATCCCGAAGAATTCCAAAGAGTTCTTAAGAATCCCGAAGAGTTCCATACTATAGATATTACTTTTAAAAAATGTTTAATTCTTATATTATCTAAAAAAATTAAAAAATTAGATTTTCAATTGACGAATTCAATTAAAACTTGATTTGAAATTGAAAAAATTTCAAACCACGATATTGAACTGTTACAGTAAATACACGCGTTGACAATAGACCTGGATCTAATCAAAGTTGTTGACATTTTTTTTCAAATGCCAATAATTTTGACAATTGTCAATGTTTTTTAGTTTTTTTTCAAAATTGTTTATAAAAAGTCTAAAGTTTATGAATCTGTAGAGAAAACATACTAAACCACAGCGCACAATGTTGCTACATTAAATTGAAGTCTAAGAATTTTTAAAGCAAAAGTTTTTTTTTGAACGTTCGCCGACAGCGCCATCTGTTAACTGGCTGGTTTAATTGTTTTGCCTACAGCTATACATAATACAATTCACAAATTATACATCATACAATTTAATCAACGTCAATAACATGTCTAATTTAAATCTCCATGACTCATAATTAACTTAACTTTAAGCGTCCTCTGTCAACATTTCTAAATTTAGTTCGAGTTTAACGTTTGAGCCCATTTTTGACAAGATTTTACTTTACAATATGTGAAAAATTGAAATTTGCAATTTTTCAGACTTTTCAATATACAATTTTAAGCGCAAAATAATTTTTGACTTGCATTTAACGATGCAACATTAACTCAAGCTGACTGGACTGAAATGGCGATGCTAAGATGACGAGCGATGAGATGTGGCGAATAGCGGCGTGCTGCTGTGACATGGCTGCGACGCTTTGATTTTGGACTGACTTTTCGCTGCTCAATTTTCATGAATTTGTCTTACAGAATCCTTTACTACCCTCTGGGCCCGTAACCTGTTGCAATTAAAAGTTGCAGGATGGGGATAAGGGCAAAAAACCAATTGTTCAATTTTTGAGGATGTTGCTCTTTATTTTACAAGGTCCAACAAAGAGAACGATAACAAAAAGGCGCCTGTCAAATCACACGATTAAATTGCAATCAAGGAAACAATATTTTGAATAATTTGTAAAAGTTTGACAAGCTCAAAATAAACAAATATAATTTCACAATGCAGGTTTTAAAGTTACATAACCTCACTTTCACTTTAATACAATTTTCAAGAGAAAAATATGAAATATCAAATACCTTTGGATTGGTCGGCCGTACAATTTTCTTTTGCTTTCGCAAGACACCGTTTTCCTCGCTCACAATACAATGTTTTGATCCGATTTCAATAGATCCTTTTGAAGCACGACAATTTGCAATGTTTCTCACAAAAATGGCTTTTATTTATCTTGACGAATTTTTTTCTAATGAACTTTCTATCTCTTTCGAATATCTGAATTAACTAATAGAAAAGCAGAACAAAAGAAAAATAATCGAGCGAAATATAACTAGTGCAAATAACCTAACCTAAACTCTTTTATTACTATTTGACCCTTTGACATAAAATTGCCTGACTTCAACATTGTAAGCGTAGGTTACTCTGAAATCATATGTCGACAATTTATTTTCTATAATTTTTTTGGTCTTTATGTTGGGAGAAAATTGTTTTTCACCATCTATTTTAGACTACTTTTCTCAGGAAATTTTTTTAGAATTTAGTATATACTTTATAATAATTTAATAATATTATTATTCAAATATTAATATAAAAATAGCTTCACTTTAGTAATATTTAAATTCTCTTTTATTTTTTTCATATATGTATGTTTTGATATCATCAGTTCATGTTGGCGGAACGACATGATAATTAGTGCAGCCCTGCAAAAACCTGTTTAGGAAACGAGTTTTCTATTGTTATAATATATTTATTAAACTTGAACTGCTTCTGGAATGACAAATTTTAATTATATGTGAATTAATCTCAGCCAGTAATGCGTGACTGGAAGCGCCTGGTACTAGTTATGGATTTTTGAACTCGCACAACTAACTCTGAGCTCAGTATGAAAGGAATCAATTTATACGTATTTCGTCAGTTCAGATCATCTTTTCCAGTAGAACACATTTCTGGCTTTTTTCTGAAGAAAGGTCTGAAAATTGAATAAAAATGAATAACTTGATATTAAGATTAATGATATTAACTAATCATAATTCGTTGTACATAAAAATTGAAGAAGGTTGTTCTAAAAGTGTTATATAACACGGAATTAAAATCCTAATGCAGGTAAAATTACTTTTGATAATGATAAACTTTAAATTATGTTTGAAATCAACCATTTTTTCTTCACTCTTTCGTGCACTCTGGTCCACGCTTGTACGAATGTACTGTTGAACACTCTTTTTTACACTGTCATACACTTTTTCATATATTTTCATATACTATCTCATACATTTTTAATACATTTTCATGTAATTCTATAAGATACACTCATTTACTTATTTACGTTTCCTACACTCTCATGCGATTTCATGTACTTCCATATACTCTCATGCACTCTGTGGTAGAAACAGCCACATTCTGTAATTGAACGCAAAAAAATATGAACAACTGAAATGACAGTAGTATTCTGAGATTATAACATAAATATCAATGATAATAATAGTATAGAAATGTAATAATGAATAAAAAACAGGTTTTTCGTTTGCAAAAAGGAATGTTAGTGCATTTATACTGCACTTAGACGATGTCTCAATGGGTTGTTCTTTAACTTGTCGTGGTCCAGGCAAAGAAGTTGACTCAGGAGCAATCTTGGATCGAGTAATTAGTCAAGCTAATGATCAAGACCAATGTCTATTATATCGACTAGCTAACTATAAAAAAGGAGGAGATCTCTTAGATGCTTATAATCATGGTGGCCTGCAAGAAGCCGAAAATTTTATTCGGGAAAAGGTTGAAATGTTTGTTTATGCCAACGGTAAAGGGCAAGTCATCAATCGAGGAGAATATCTAAGATGGAAATTTCGAGATGCAGAACAACTAGTGATGCCAATAGATATTGCTCGTTCACCTTTTGATCCACTCAGCAAGTGGAAGGACCATGAAGCATGTTGGCAGATGCAACACAGAGGTTCACTTGGTGAAAGTCTTCTTCATGTGCTTATTATTTGTGACACTAGAGCACATACTCGCATTGCGCGTACACTGATCAAGTGTTTTCCAAGGTAATTGTGAAAAATTATATTGTTAAGTATTGATAAGTTCATACAATGTACGTTATACATTCGCGCGGGTAATGAAACGCCTCGCGACATTATCGGAAATCCGATTTGAAAAACAATTGGCTGGTGTTGTCAATAATATACTGAAGATCTTAATTTTTGGTTTAGGATCGTCATTTTTTCAAAAAATACGCTACGAAGACCTAACAAATATAAAATTGTTACTAAGAACCCTTGCCCGCTCGGTTGAGAATCGTTCTACTTACAGATCTTAAATAATGTACAAGCGTTATCTTATCTTCTATATACTTGGTCTCGTATACAAAATTTGACTGCCGGAAGATTAGGCAAAGATTGTATGTGAAATTTAAAATTACACTAACTTGAACCAATTTTACAATTTCATTAGTGAGTTATCAAACGTAAAGATCGACTGTGATTTAAGCAAACTTAGAGAGATCGTCGAAATGAAAAGTGGGTCCAGCAAATGCGTATTGGGGATGGTATTTGACATCTCCGGGGTTTTCGATAACCTTTGGATCCCATCACTACAGTGTCTTAGGGAACAAAGTTGTCCGGATATAACATATTTCGTGGTTTAGTAAGCTATTTCACTGAACAGAAAATCCACATGAAGGACCAGTACGCAGATGTGGAAATGCAAACTGAACGTGGATGTCCTCAAAGTTTGATTTTGGGACTCCGGTGCATAGCAGGCGATTGTAGACTTCAAATCTAGAGTCAATGCGCTGGAAAACTTTGCTACCATCCTTATTTTCAAGATGAAAATTAAATTCATATTGATCTGGCGTGATTAAAAGCAATTTTCCTTTTTTGCTTCACATTTCCGTTATATTTTCTATAATATCCACTGAAAACTCGCTAAAAAACAGAAAACGCAAGAAATAATATTGATCGCAAAATATCAGTTCATTATCTGAACTTTATGAAAAAAAAAAAAAAAAAAAAATTGCATTACACTCACGAGAATAGTTGAATAAGTTTTTGTAGAATTGTAACTGTTACAATGCTATTCAAATGGATGCTCACAATACACCATTAATCAGCAATTTAATCAGCATATATGTTTATTTAGTTCATTTTTCTAAGTATGATCGACCAATAAATCAAATTGGATCAACATTATACGTTGTTGTTTCAAAATTTCTTGAAATTACATGATTAAAATTAGATTTTAACCTTATCTTAACTACTCTCATTCGATAAAAACTTCATTAATTTTTGTCAGGTGATCTAGAAATTGTTTTTCTATATTCATTTTATTGCACTTTATCATTTCACAATAAATTTCTATTACAGGTTAGCGATTGACATAGTAGAAGGTGAAGAATATTTAGGTGCAAGTGCGTTGCATTTGGCAATTGCGTATAATAACAATGAAGTAGTGCAAGATCTTGTTGAAGCTGGTGCAGTTATTACTCAAAGAGCAACTGGGAGTTTCTTTCAACCCAGAGACCAACAACGGATGCGACCTGCCAGAAATACAGATTACGAAGGTCTCGCTTATCTAGGAGAATATCCATTAGCTTGGGCTGCATGTTGCGCAAACGAAAGTGTTTACAATCTTCTTCTTGAACTAGGTGCAGATCCTGATGTTCAAGATAGTTACGGAAATATGATTCTGCATATGGTTGTCGTATGCGATAAGTTGGTAAGGACTTGTATTTTTATTGATTTTTAAATTCAATATAACTCTCTATATTGAAAAAAATCATCGTTGCTACGTCCAACACATTCATGGATATGCCCGATGTTGGAAATTTATCTTAACATTATTTAGACGCAGTTTAGCGGGACAACAGTTGAAAGAACAAGCTTATATTTTTTCTATATAAATCGAAAAAATCTTCGCCGCTATGCCCAACTTTTTTCCTGACTTTTTGAGTCTGGTATTCATGATTATCAAATATTATCCGCAAGTTTCATCAGCTATGATAATAATATACTGAAATATATCATCTTATATTCAAATGTTACAACATATGTGGCAATGATTCTATATATTTTTTTGACACTTTATCTATGTTTTCAATAAATTCTCATTATATGTTAGTTGAAAATTGTTTTCATTCAAAATGAATCTCTTTCGGAATATATAAATGATACAAATTTTTCAACTTCAGGATATGTTCGGATATGCTTTACGACATCCTAAACAACCTGCTCGTAATGGAATGATTAATAATGCTGGGTTCACTCCGCTCACACTTGCTTGTCAATTAGGTCGTGCTGAAGTATTTCGAGAGATGTTAGAATTATCTTGTCGTGAGTTTTGGCGATATAGCAATATCACATGTTCGGCATACCCACTAAACGCACTCGACACATTGTTACCGGATGGCAGAACAAGTACGTACATGTGTTTATGTATAAAATGATGATTTTCGTATGATGTCTTTCTACTATTCTTATATTATAACTTTATTAGTCTTCTACAAAAAACCAGAGATGGGCATAATTCTGATACTTTAAGATTGCGATTATTCTACGATTATTGATTCCAGTGATCAGAGGATCGCTATTTTTATAAATCGTCGATCTATTGATCGAGAATATTGCATTTTTCAGCGATCGGTGATCGCTCTAGATGAGGACCAATTACCGAGGTGACCAGCAGACGTCAGATCAGATCAGATTGTGTAATTCAGATTTTATTGTGTAATTAAAATAATTTTGAATTTAGAGTCAAATTCGAGCTCAACAACGATGATGATAAATTTCGGTATTCATTGCCAGCAATTTTGCGTGGATTGTTCAAAGCAATCAATTTCTTTTCGTTTAGTCGATTTGAATTGCTGCTCCGATGGAACATAAAATTGTTAGCTATAGATTTAACGTATAAGTTAAATCAAGTGTATATATGTGTACAATTTGTTATAAGTCTCGTAATCTTGTTTCAGTGAGGTCGGTAAAACCAATTGCTGTAATTTAACTTTGTGAAAATTAAATAAAAAGAATCTCGCGAGATTCCACCGTTTTTCGAGAATTTCGTTGAATGTGTAAACTGTCATTCAGCACTATCTTTTATATTTTCATTGTTTACAGATTGGAATTCTGCTTTATTCATCATTCTGAATGGTACAAAGCAAGAACATTTGGATATGTTAGACGGTGGAATCATACAGCGTCTTCTAGAAGAAAAATGGAAAACATTCGCTCGTGTAAGTATGAACTTTTTGAATCAGATAAAAGAGAATGATCAACTTAGTATCCTGTGTAATGCATTCATAAAAATTTTTTTTTATAGATGGTATTCATACATTAATACTAAGTTTTGAATAAATGTTAGGACTAAAACATATTAGAATATTTTGTAACATTTTTAACAGAAAATCCGCGAACATAGGATAGATAATACTATCAAATCTCATTAATTTTTTTTTTTGAATATATAAGTTGCAGTTTATGAAACGGTTGATTGTTTTGGTCTTCCATTTAACAACTTTATCGTTGGCTGTATATTTACGTCCTACAAACACAGAAGAAGATCTTACAAATTGGCCTAGAGAAGTAACCGATATAGGAAGACTGATAGCAGAATGCATAACAGTATTTGGTGTTCTATGCTACATTTCCATTCAACTTGGGGGAGAAATTCTAAACATCGGATTTCCTTCATTTTTTGATGCAATTGGTTAGTGAATACAATCTTTTTAGGCTTATTTGATGTAAAATTTATATTAAAAATTCCAATTTGTTTCGAAACGTAAGTGCATACCTGTTAGTAAAACAAACAGACCCATACGGCGTAGCTAAATATTTTTTCAAAAAACAACCTAGCAGAATAAAATATTGAAAAACTAATAACAAGTGTCGCACCTACATAATTAGATAGACTCAAAAGCAAGTGAGATAAAGCTATGCTTTCTAACTAATATTTTTTCGTTCTTTTTACGAGTTCAAAAATCTGAGGTGTAGCATCTGATGCTACTAAGTGGGATTCATAAAAAACAAAAAATGAATCATAATAATGACCACGTTCAAATTATATTTTCTCTGGGTAGCATTGCCGATTTAGTGTTACGTAAGGTTTTTTAAGCTGCCTGGTAGGCACCCTCCACAGGCGATGCAATCAAGTTAACATGTTCAACACATATTTCTTAGATTTTTCATGTTTTGGAGTAACCTTCGTATGTGTTCTTTGAACCACGACTTCACCGTTGCACTAAATCCCTAAAATCTTGACACACTTGTACATAGGCGCTGCGTTGATGATCTCTTATTTTATATTCTATTATTAATGGTCGAATGCAGTGTATTGAATTATAAAATCTTATTAGTTTCAATATTCCAAACAGAATATCAGACGTCAATTACTTTTTGATATTGGTTATTATAGAACATCTTTTGCCTTTTCTATTCCACGCAATATTCCGTGATAGATCTCACTCAGTTTGTAGAACAAAAACAGAGAGTCATTATCGCTTGGTTGTGAAATAAGGATGAAATGCCTATGCTGACTTATTCACACTAGATTTAATTGATTTAACTAACACTCGCGGCTAGACGTTTCCAGTAACCAAAAAGTAACTTAACTTTATATTTCGCGCATCCCCTATTTATACACTCAAATAGATGCAGAGTGGGGGAAAAGGAAGGTTCGCTCAAAATTGGAACCATTTAAATTGAAAGACTCAACAATTATTTAAATTTAAAATGAAATAATAAACAAAACTTGGTCGTTTGTGGACATTGATTGATTCGAAGAAAAATAAAATTTTCCGTTAAATTCAAAATCAAACCAGTGCCGATTTACGTAAGTTAAATTGCGCACAGTTATAAGTTGACAAAAGACCTAGTTTCAATATTTATTCAAAAAATTAAAATTGTTTAACTTTCAGACTCACGAGCCTGCGAAATTCATCTTTGTTTCCAGCAACTTGATGATTCTTGCCTGTATTCCTTGTCGTCTTATTGAAGATAGGCATCTTGAAGATGCTATACTTGTTGTTGCTGTTCCTGCTTCATGGTTTTTTCTGATGTTTTTTGCTGGGTAAGTTATTTAATGTTGATTATTTATTATTGAAAGTCGGTGGTATATTACTACTGAATTGCATATTTATGAACTCTGTAACATGGAATTTGAAAGTAGCATCCTATTTAAAGTCTGGAGAGAAAAAGCTTTTTCTTTTTTTTATATGAGATCTTGAAGGAGCTGGAAACGATAATAATTTTTTTTAATAAACTTCAGATTGATTAGAAAGAATTATTTTATAACCTTTCATAAATTAGTAATTGTAAGAGATACACCCCTTGCGAAAAATTCCCCACTTCCACACTGAAATTTTAAAATAGAAATAATTCTGAAATAAAATCTAAATTCGAGAACTCAAGAGGTAAGTCAGGAAACTAAATTACTGTCACCGCTGAGGACAAAATTACGTTGACTAGAGGCAAAAATAAGACTTGTTCAGACGGTGAGTTTGAACGAGCCTGATAATGAAAACATTGTATTATTGGGTAGACGCTGCCGAAAATTCATGAAATAAAAGATTGCTTTAAATAGAACCAAACAACCTATTTTGTAAAATAATGAGTTCAAAATAAAGCCGTTAACCCTTTAATATTTTAAATGTGAACTTGACCGTCAAAAGCAAACGCCTATAATAAACAAAATTTTATATAACGAATAAATTTAACTCAACAAAATTAATAAGATTTGATTGCTCTAAACAATTCATTTACAATTGCAGGCAATAAACACCGCAATTAATGAAAGATCGTTGTTTTGCTTAAATTCAATTGATTTCAAAATTACGTTGAATATCAGTTCTAACAAATTAAGAAACTGACGGAAACGTTCCTGGTTCTCAAGTCAAAGTGACTTGACAACTCTCATGATTTAAGTTTCTCTTTAAGTTTAAAACCCGTTAAAATGTATGATCAAGAGATGTAAAAATCACGGTCGACATTGCCATAAATGATTTCCAGAATACAAAACTAAGTTCAATAGGACACCGATTAAATTAATTGCTATAAATTTAAAATAGGACGCGAATCAAAATCAAATTATACCAAATAAATTAGGATAGATCTCACTCAGTATGTAGAACAAAAACGGAGAGAAGGTATCACTCGGTTCGTAAAATGGAGATGGCATGCCCATGCTAACTTATCTACTCTAGATTTTCTGGTGCATCCTCTATTTCTACCCTTAAGGTGATATCGCAATGGAGCTTACTACTTAAAAAACGAGGGAGATTACCGAGACAAATATACTTCATGGAATCGAATGAAAATTTGTCAGCATATTAAAAAAAGTGAGAGAATCACGCGATTATGTTTTTTCCGTACATAAATTGATCTAGTATCGAGAAACTAAGGTAAACATTTCATAATGGTGTTGTGTTGGGACTTTCAGAAAACTTTGAATAAAAAGGCTTTTAAATGAATTCTACTCTCAATGTTTAGCAAACAAACTATATCACGTGATTCTCTCACTCCTGTTTTATATTCTCGCCAATTTTCATTTAATTCCATAAAGTAAATTTGTCTCTTTAACCTCCTCCGTTTTTGAAGTGGTTTGCGCTACTTCAATATCACCTTAAATACATGCAGAATAAGATAGAAGGGAGTTTGAAATTGAGAGAGTTGAGAGGGAGTTGAAATTTCAAATGAAAAAATTGATAAAAATTTATCGTTTATGTCCATTAATAAATTGATTTCGAGAAAAATACAATATTCCGGCGAATTTCAAATTTAAAACTGGAAATTAGTTTTACCAATTTAATGGAGAAAATTTAAATAAGAAAAAACCCGATTTGAATTTTAAAGTTTTCATTGAGCCTCGTAGAATTTAGATCTTTATCATACTACACATAAATTGAAGTATACGAAACTGATTTCATTTAAATATGCTTATTTTCAGAGCTATTCGACTAACTGGACCATTTGTAACGATGGTTTACAGTATGATAACTGGAGATATGTTCACGTTTGGGATAATTTACACAATTATATTATTCGGTTTTTCTCAATCATTCTATTATTTATACAAAGGATTTCCAGGAGTGAAGTCAACTATATATCATTCTTATCATTCTACTTGGATGGCTTTGTTTCAAATAACTTTGGGCGATTATAATGTAAGTAATCTTCCATATTTTATTCGTGAAAATTGAAATATCACCCCTTAGTCAACTATAGCATCAAAAATGATGTAACCGATTCAATTGTGCCCAAGACTGCAAGTTTGAAATAAAATTTAGAAAAAAATAATGATATATCTTATTTATGTGAGAGTTTAATGTACTGTTACGTCCGGAGAAATGATAAAGAAGGTTATGATTTTCGTAGAAAAAACGCTTTCAGTTCAGAATGGCAGGGTTGGCAATCAAAGAAATTTCAAAATACAGTTAACAATATTTCATTTCAACTCAATAAAAATTATGTAACTTGGACTACGTTCAATGGTTAATTCGACAATTATAATATTTTATTTTTACAAACGCTTTATAAAAAATCATAGATAGATAGAATATTTCAATTGTTTTTATAATCATTTTTGAGAAATTGAAATTTCGCACAATTACAGACATAAATTTTTACGTATACCTCGGATTCGGGACTCAACTCTGGAGATTATTTTCATAAAAACACGCGGATACTGATACGGAACGAGCAAGGACTGGTTCGTGATCGCGAACTATACTTTATGAAATATTTGATTTCAATTTCCAAAAATTGTCTGGTAGACTCATAACTAGACTCGTTAACTTGCCGCTGAACTATTTGTGGACAGTCAGTCAAGTTTCACTCTTGCTGTTGAACAATTTGAGAACAACAGATTTAAGAGAAGTTTACCGGATTAACTGAAAGGGAAGACTGATTTGTCTTCCGATGTTTGCCCGATGACTTTCTATTTATTCAAAAATTTTAACATGGGAAACATAGATCTCAAAAGTGAGAGGATGTTCTCAAAACATCTCAAGGTTTGATTTCCCTGGGTCAATCATCTTTCTAACGAAATTCAGAGCACACGTAGATTGCCTCTGAAATCGCTCAGAATCTGATGACTGTAGGAAAAGGCGTTTGGATCATTTTCGGTGATTAACGCTCATTAATATACTTTTTGAGTTCACACGGAGAAAAAAATATAACTCATTTTTGCCTAAAATTGGGGGAAACTAGTTTTATAAGGTTTATTTTTCTTGTTTTTGTATTGACCGATTTAAAAATTAGAAGAAACATTGAAAAAATAAACAT
>JAAMPD010001564.1:22962-35381 GCA_025266255.1 Trissolcus basalis | reverse complement strand
ATCATTTCAGCTTCTTCGATTTCAGAGGCGGAATCGTATCCAATAACTTTGTTACATTTCTGTAATAAAAATAACATTATATTATTGAGCTGAGTATTCATAACATTTTTTCATATTTGCTATATCTATTTAAGGGGACTGGCAAGCGAAATGGCTATTTTAGTCAATTTTTTATAAATTACTTTGATTTTTTGGATTTTGATGAATTTTACACCTCTTATCAGTAATCTGCTTCAAAAATCCAAAAATTGTTTATTGTTTGTTGTTAATTAACAATGACATTTTCGAAAACCGTCGTTTTCAAAATGCTTCTGGGCGTCCAAATTTTGACCAATTTTTTTTTACCGATGCCATTTTATTCGTCATTTAGAGGAGTAAAAACTGTACAGACAGATTTTTAATATCTACTAATGAACAAAAGATACAGCTAACAATGTCAAGAGATGCGAAAAAATGCCAAAAAATCTGATTTTTTTTAATCTTTTGTTTATAACAAAGCGAAAAATTATGATAACGGAAATCGGTCTGTACAAGTTTTAGATAATTAAATTACAAACAATTTAAAAAAAAAAAGAAGAGAATCGGATAAAAATTGGATGCCCAGGCACATTTTGAATGCAGAAATTTGGTGAAAAAAAGACTTCGAGAAAAACGAGATCAAAGTCGGCGAACGCGCTTTAGCCGCCTGAATATTGCAAGACATTATTATTAATTTAACAACTTTTAATGGCGAATTTGACAAAAAAAAAACACCACGTGATAGTAGAGACATTAAACTATCAAAAAATGCAATAAAATTTTTTTTCATTTTTTTTCGATTTTTCATCATTTTCCGCTTGCCAGTCCCCTTAAAAAATATGTTTATCCTATAGTGAAGTAATATGTGATTCTCAGCTTAAAATCAATTGTACTTCCTGGAATCACGTGCTAACTTCAAGTACCAACATTTTGTTGAACGTTAATTTTAACCGTAAAAACTGGGTCAATATGAACTTTTGAGCCTCGTACTCAATAACTCTTTTGTTTGGCAAGATTTAAAGAATAACATACTATAATTTTAGCCCGATCCGTTAAGACCCATTTCCCACATGATTTTTGCGGTGTTCTTTATAAATTTCTGTGTTTTTATAAGTGCCAATTTTTTAACTAACATTCTAAAGCGTTATCCTACAAACATAACCTAAAACTTATACGTTAGTTCTCCGAACGTAACAAACTCTTTCCTAATGAGTTTTCAGAACATTATCAATTTGGAAAATTTGAATATGGAGCTTGAATGTGAACAGTACATTTCACTTCAATGGGTGGCTTTTTTTGCGCGTTGCATATGTATCCGAAGTTGCGATGTGTTGCGACGCTGGTATTTAACCAGCGTGTTTGGTTGCCTTTGCGACTTAAGAGCAGAAAATTTCCGTTTTTGCTCCCTCGAGCAACCATGCTCGCAAAACAGATACGAGAAACTCATTTCCGTCCGGGTTTTACTGAATACATTTCTTCGAAATTTGTTGTAAAAAGCATGATAACTGCTTGCAGTTTTATGTATTTGCGTTAGTGTATGTTTTCTTTGTAAGCATTAACATTAAGTGTCAGAACATTTATAATGAAAATTAAAATTCCCCCCCCCCCTCAAAGAGCAAATACTTGGTCGCAGTTATAATTTGGCACATTTTTATGTGTATGAGTTTATCGCGGAGCAAAATTGGCCACGGCATTTTCAATACAGTTTGATGAATAAATATAATTTTTTTGTTTCTGAAATTGTAATGCTATTTTTAGTCAAGGGCGATGATACGCATATTTTAGACCTTTTCGAGATTCGCTTATGGGTAAATATACTTGCATTCTCGCTCTAAGGCTAAAATAGCCTCACACCTGCCCTGTCCTGCGTTTCAAAAAACACTTAATATTAGCATAGACGCGAACAAATTATACTATATTAGAATACTTTAACTTTAATACGAATAATGATAAATTTTTTGTTATAAAAGGATAAACTCTATCGTTTGTTTACAGTATTCGGATTTAGGAAATACGACCTATCCTAATGTGAGCAAAACAGTTTTTGCAGTGTTTATGGTACTGGTTCCTATTCTCTTACTTAATATGTTGATTGCTATGATGGGCAATACGTATGCGCATGTGATTGAACAGAGCGAGAAAGAATGGGTTAAACAGGTAAGGATAGTAATAAATTCATTCATTAGTATAATTAAGTACTTTATACCCTTTATTACAGCCTTCTCGATGGCTTCGCCACATTCCAATCTGGCCTTCTTGAATGATTCCCAGATATCTGGTGTATCGTTTTTCTTTACCCTGTTGAACAATCTCCTTGTATTTTTTCGAATAAAATAGAACAAGTTGTAAAATGTAGCTTGTATTCTGAAGATTCTCATTCACCAATTAAATGTTGATAATTGTTAAATGTGTTTCGTACGATGATCCGTTATAAATGTAAATACTCAAAACTTACTGGAATTTTTAATGAATTTCTATTTCAATTTGATAAAATGTAGCAATTCTTCTCAGAAAACTATATAAATGCTTGCTTCAGCTCATAATTGGTCAGGCTTATGTGTGGCGATAATGAAGCCTTTTTTTATTCTAATTAAAATCTATTTCAATATTATTATACAATTTAAATGATTGATCAAATTGTTTCTTTCAGTGGGCTAAGATTGTTGTTTCTTTGGAGCGTTCAGTATCGCAAAAAGATGCGCACAATTATTTACAAGAATATAGCATCAAGTTAGGGCCAGGAGATGATCCCAATGATCCAGCATCCGAACAAAGGGGTGTTATGGTGATCAAGAGCAAATCTAAGACAAGGGCAAAACAAAGAAAAGGTGCTTTAGCTAATTGGAAGGTAAGAAACAAAAATCAAGAAAATGTATTATTTTACGTTCTTTATTTGTATTTTTTTCAGCTATCTTATTATATGATTCGAAAAAAAATCTTGTCAAAAACTGTTGAATTATCTAAACAATAAAATTGCAAACATCTTTGTTGCTGCGTCGCAGCGTCGCACAGAATCGAGAGCCTAAAGTCAAAAGTCACGGTTTAATCTCGCGTCCAAAAGCGATCACCTGTTCAATCACAGTCTCCAAATCAATCTCAAATGTGCTCACCAGGGCCCTGTTAGGCCCTGTCATGTAAATGCCTAAAGCTCACAATCCCCTTTGTGGTCGTCTAACTCGTTTCAAATATAATTGAATTTCTTTTCTCTTCGTTGCACAATAATCAAATCAAACAATAGTTCACTCAAATTAATATTCTTCTTTTTTCCATTTGCTCTAATTCAACATTTTATTCACCTTTTAAAATCGATACAATACTCTTTTTTCTCGTCGTTCTTGACAACTGTCAAATTTTAACAACTCCAATCTCTTAAAACGAAAACTAACCGCAGAATCGACTTTGACATTTTTGTTTTCTTTTTCAAATTTTTGAACACTCAACATTCTCCCCCCCGTACGCGAACCAGCGTACCAAATTTGTGCTGCAACTAATCGTCATTTCTTCTTGACAGAACTACTAATTTAGACACCGGACGAATAAGAACGTTTCCTCTGGCAAGTTGAACCTTCGCCATTCTTACTCTTCCATCTCGTCCAGGTAATACTTCTGTAACTCTTGCTCTCGGCCAATCATTTCTCGTTGATGTATTATCCACTATTTGAACAATATCGTCTTCTTGAATATTGGGATGTTCGTCTGTCCATTTGGTTCTTGCCATCAACTCTGGTAAATACTCTCTCACCCAGCGATTCCAATATAGATCTGCAAGCCGTTGAACCATCCTCCACTCCTTTCTCAAACACAAGTCATTGTCGTCAAACTTACCAGGTGCACTACCGCTACTTGAACCTATGAGAAAATGATTTGGTGTAAGACTGGTCTCTTCTTGAGGATCGTAAGACACATGTGTTAAAGGTCGACTGTTAACGATGCTTTCTACTTCCGTCAGTAAGGTAGCTAGACTTTCATGCGAAGGAACTCTTTCTTTCAGAATTACCTCCAGAGCAACCTTTACACTTCTCACCAAGCGCTCCCAACATCCTCCCATGTGAGCTCCCGTTGGTGGGATGAAATGCCACTCTATCCCTTTATTCGCAGTTTCAATCCCAATAGCCTCTTGATCGATTTCAGATATTGCCCTCTTCAATTCTTCATTTGCTCCTTTCAGGTTGGTCCCATTGTCAGACCAGATTACTGCCGGACATCCTCTTCGGCTAATCATCCTTCTAATAGCCATAATAGCTGAATCCGTACTCAAAGAGCTAGCAATCTCCAAATGGATCGCTCTCACAGATAGGCATGTGAAAATCACCCCCCACCTTTTTTCTTGACGCCGTCCTACCTTTACTAACATCGGACCGAAATAATCCATTCCGCAGTTTGTAAACGGCCGCACATGATGAGCTAACCTGGTGCTTGGAAGATCTCCAATTCTTGGGACTACTGGCTTGGCTTTACGAACCCGACACTCTTGACATCTTGAGATAACACTTTGGAGTGCTCGCCGCAGACCCACGATCGCATACCGTTCCCTCAAACAATTAATGACTGTCCCTTGATTCTGGTGACCATACTTCTTGTGATAATGTTGAATGAGGAGTCGGACGTACGGATCTTTTCCATCTAGAATCATGGGCCTCTTCATGCTTTCAGGAATCCCTTCAGCTTGGCTTATACGCACATCTGCAACCATTATTCCTTGCTCATCCAGAAATGGCGTCAACTGCAGTATCCTACTCTTAGAAGATAATGAGATCCCTTGTTTCAAACATGCTACTTCAAGCCCAAAAGTTGATTGTTGACTACGAATTGTCAACAGTGTTATTGCTCTTTCGATTAAGTCGACTCCAATCTCTCCCGCGGATGATCTCTGGCCAACTCTTCGCGCTTTGAACACCTGGATCGATTGCAACACCTTTGCGGAACTTCTTACTAAGCGCAACCAACTAGAAAATCTTTCCACCTCAGGTAAAGCTTCTACAGACACATCCTCGACAACCAAACAAGTAGTAAGCACTTCAACTCTCGTACTCTCTTCTCCGGAGTTTTCATCAAGTTCAGGCCACTCGCTCTCTGACTGAAACAGGATTTCTGGACCTTTCAACCATCGACATTCTGCATTCACCTCAGCCGCCCACCTCGTAGCATCATCCGCGACGTTTTTCTTGCTGGGTATCCATTTCCACTCTGTAATTTCGGTTAACTCATCAATTTCTCCCAGTCTGTTAGACACGAACGCATTATAACGCTTAGGATCGCCCTTCAACCAGCAGAGTACAATCTTTGAGTCGGACCAGAAGTATCTCTTCACGATGTCGATCTCAAGCTCATCAAGCACCGATTTAGCTAGACGACTGGCTATCAACGCGGCTTGTAGTTCAAGTCTCGGGATGGTCATCGGTTTTACCGGAGCTACTCTTGCTTTCCCCATTACAAAGGCTACGTTCACTGTTCCATTTTCTGAAATCACCCTCAGGTAAGCAGCTGCTGCGAAGGCCTCCTCACTAGCATCTGCAAAAACGTGTAACTCCACCTTCCGAGTCTCTATGCGTTGAAAATAGCATCTCGGAACTTCCCATTGATTCACGACGTTCAGCATTTCTTTCCACTGATTCCACATCTCTAGTTCGGGTTGCTTCAATAGGTCATCCCAACCTATGCCACTCCGCCATACCTTTTGCAGTAATATTCTTCCTTTGACTGTAAAGGGTGCCAACATTCCTAACGGATCGAAGACGGACATCACTGCCTTTAAAATATTTCGTTTTGTACACCGTTCTTCCTCGCCAATCTTCAGAATATTCTCAATTTTCAATTCGAACTTCAAGACGTCTTTCACTGGATCCCACTTTACTCCCAAAACTCGTTCAAGATTTTTCTCCGTGTTCTTTTCATTCAATTCTGACTCTGGGATCTGTGCTAAGATGTCACGACTGTTTGAAACCCATTTTCTGATTCGGAATCCTCCAGCTTTGTGTATTCTTGTGACGTCATTTACTAATCTTAACCCTTCCTCGACTGAATCAACACTATCCAAATAGTCATCCATGTAGTGCTTTCTCTCTATCGCTTCTACTGCTTCAGGATACAAATTTCTGAACGATTCTGCATTGGTATTTTTGACATAAATCGCGGAACAGGGAGAAGACGCTGCTCCAAAAATCATAGATGTCATAACGTACACTGTAGGCTTTTCGTCTTTTTCTTTCTCCCTCCACAGGAAACGTTGAGCTGCCTGGTCTTCCTCTCGAATCTTCACTCTTAAAAACATGTCTTGGATATCTCCCGAGAACGCGAAAGCTCCTTTTCTGAATCTCAGTAAGACTCCAAACAGGGATTGTAGCAAGTCTGGGCCACTCAATAACTGGTTATTAAGACTTACTTTCTTGAATTCTGCAGCAGCGTCAAAAACCATCCTCACCCTACCTGGTTTGTTTTCGTTAGTAACTGCAAAATGAGGTAAATACCAGATCTTCGGATTGTTTTCGTTCAAGTCGTTCACTTTCTTTGCAAAACCAAACTTCAGCAGTTTTTCAATTTCACCGGCGTACAACATCTTCAAATTGGGATCTCGGCTGAGCTTTCGTTCTAAAGATGTCAACCTTTTTAAAGCCTGAGAATAATTGTTTGGGAAGTTAACCTGATCCTCCTTCCACAACAAACCGGTTTCCCACTGTTCACCGCATCGCTTTGTAGTAGCCTTCAGAATCCTTTCAGCTTGGGCATCTGATTTAGGTTTTCTAGAGAAATCGTTTATCCCTAATGCTTCTAATTGGAAATTAGCCTTCACCATCTCATGCAGTTCTTCGTCACGTTTAGATCTTGTTTTATCTTGAACCATAGATGCGAAGTTACAGTGCTCTCTCGCACGACTGCTGTTGTTCAGATATCCATGCACTACCCATCCAAGGTTCGTTAGGGAAGCAACTGGTTGCCTTCTATTAGCTACCTTGAGTTTGCGCGTTACAATTAAGTCCCAGTTATCCTGCCCTATGAGAAATTTAGGAACTTCCTTGACTATCTGAATTGGTAGATTTGCCAAATGCTCAAACTTCTTCAATTCTTGCTTACTAATGCTATTGGAGTAGACAGTAAATTCGGGAATAGTCTTGACCTTGCGAACTTGATAACGTTCTTGCTGATTTCCCTGAATTTCGATATTCACCACACGACTTCTTACCGCTGTGGCTGTTCCCAACACTCCTTTAATAGTAAGCTCTTGTTCTTCACCTTCTAGTCCAATTTGCTCGGCCACCTCTGCGTTTAATATTGAACACGTGGAGCCTTCATCTAAAAGTGCATTTACCACTACCGTGCCTCGGGGTCCGAAAAGTGTGACTGGTAGTACTTTCAACAGCACTCTCCCTTCTTGACCAAAAGTGCTCAACGCTGTTTCTTCTAGAGTTTTATCTTTATTTATATCTTCTTTTCTCGCATCGTTCAACTCAAACCTTCTCGTCGCTCCTTTTCTTTCATCTCCATGAAGCAAACGATGATGTGGTTTTCCACATCCATCCTTGTCGCAAAACGGTGCTTGACACGTGAATTTACTGTGACCGGTTTTTAAACATTGAAAACACCTCCGTTGACTCGTCGCCCAAGTCCAACGTTGCCTGATCGGTGTACGCGTTAGCTGACGACATTCAGCTGTCTTGTGCCCATCTCTGCTGCAGAAAGCACATCTCGGGATCGAATTTTTCATCTTCCTTTCCTCGGAACTGTTAGACACTGCTGTGAAGACCTTACTGCTCCGATCCCTACTGGAATGTTCGTGTCGTCGCCTATGCGACTCATGCCGACGGTTAGATGAACTATGTGGATCGGTACTCAATGAAGGATGCGCTACTTGGGCTCGACAAAACAACTCTGCTTCTTTGAACAGGAATAACGACAAGGTTACCAGAACTGGTTCTTTAAAACATCTTCTTTCTTCGAGATAACGAGTGTAATGTGGAATAATCGAACAGGGCATCTTCCTAGTGATGCTGTCCACTATATCAGTACTTGCCAGCAGTCCATCACACCCAGCTGCTTCTGCTGCGGAAACGCAATTACGCACCTTTGTGGCAAAGGTAACGATATCTCCCTTTCCGTCGTAGATATCAGGTAGATGTCTAATTTCTCTTGCCATAGTTCTACTTATGATGGTGGGATTAGCATAACGTAATTCCAGGGTCTCTAGAACAGGTTGGACTGTTGCACTGGACGGCAAGATAGACCTAACCGCTTCTTTCGCCTCTCCTTCCAAGCAATTACTTAGTCGCATTACGTTCTCTGAATCTGTGAAACTATTCATTTGCATGCTGGTTATAAACCCTCTCTTGAACAAAAACCAATCTAAAGGGTTTCCAGAGAAAGTCATGAATTCCTTATCAGGCAGCCAGCGCTTTGTAACACTTGAGCTGGTGCTCCTTGTACCCAACCTCTCAACGGTTTTTGTCAAGGCCTCTGTAAGTTTTGCTAAACCACTCTCATCTTGGTTTACGGTTACTCCTTGTGACGTGGGTCGTGCTGACATTGGACTTCTCAGTCTTGTTAGACGCGCCGCAAGTTCTGATGCGGTTGCACTTGCTGGTGACAAAATAGCGCTTCCTTGTCTCTGTCTTTCTTCATTTTGCCTCCTTGGAGTGTGGTTGGGGCTTGATTGTCTCTGATTTTGCAAACCATCTAACCAATCAGTCACGCTGGATTGACAATAGCTTCTTGTGTGTAGAGAGGTTCCGCTCTTTGCTTGTGCTCCAATCGTCAGTATCTCTTCCTGGAATTCTGCATCAATCATTTCTAGTTCCAGTTTTCGTCGCTCTTCTAAATCGCGTTTCTTCAGTTCCAAGCGTCTTTTTGCCGCTTGAATCCTAGCATTAGTCTCCCTTATTTCTACCTCATTCAGCGACTGACCACTCACTGGGATTGACGCACAAAATTGATTTTGGTTTAGACTACTGGTTGATGAATGCTCAACAGCCATTGTAGGCAAGTGCTCAGAATATTCTCCCTCACTTCTTCTTTCATTGTTAGTTGTGAGTTGACTTGGATTTTTTCTAACAGGTTGGTTTGATTTTTTCTTTCTTTTACTAGCAGGCATTTCGACAATTTTCTCCCCAACTCTTTTTTGAGACCTTAAAACTCTTCTGTTTTTGTCTGCCATCTGTTTTAGTGGAAATAAAAAAAAAATAATTATGAAATTCATGATTCAGGGTGTTGTACATAGTTGATAGCAACTTGTCCCAAACACTGGTAAATCTGCCTACCTTTTGACTCTTAACTCATCTCTGTGCGTCAAATCCAAAATAGGAACCACGCTCTGCTACCAAATGTTGCTGCGTCGCAGCGTCGCACAGAATCGAGAGCCTAAAGTCAAAAGTCACGGTTTAATCTCGCGTCCAAAAGCGATCACCTGTTCAATCACAGTCTCCAAATCAATCTCAAATGTGCTCACCAGGGCCCTGTTAGGCCCTGTCATGTAAATACCTAAAGCTCACAATCCCCTTTGTGGTCGTCTAACTCGTTTCAAATATAATTGAATTTCTTTTCTCTTCGTTGCACAATAATCAAATCAAACAATAGTTCACTCAAATTAATATTCTTTAGGTTTCCATTTGCTCTAATTCAACATTTTATTCACCTTTTAAAATCGATACAATACTCTTTTTTCTCGTCGTTCTTGACAACTGTCAAATTTTTTAACAACTCCAATCTCTTCAAACAAAAACTAACCGCAGAATCGACTTTGACATTTTTGTTTTCTTTTTCAAATTTTTGAACACTCAACAATCTTATTTAATAGTATTAAATGTATAGTATTTACTGGACATATATAGTAAATATATTAAGGACATTCATAAACCTTTTGCTGTCATATATGACACCTCTGAAAGTCCTCCCCGCAACTCCGGTCGCGTGCGATCAGAGGTCTCCCTCAGAATATTTCAAGTCTATAAAAATTGTATAATTAAACGAATTTGTAAGTGAAGTTCGATGATAATTGTATAAGCGCCGCTTCGAGATGATCAATTGTAGTACTCCTCTCCATGTGCTCTCTAATCACACGATCTCAAAGTTCAAGAAAACGCAAAAACGCGCCACTAATGCGCGGCACTTCCGTCCGGTATTGCCGCAATATTCTCATGATTTAAAGAACGCCGTAATTTGAAATTTGGGTATTTCAACTTTGTAGTAGAATCATAACTTTTTGCTTAAAATATATTTACTGTATTTTAACATATATTTTTGTGTATGTGCTGATATAAATTTTTTTTCCATGAGTAAAGCGCTCATTATAATTAATACTTCGGGACTCACGCCTTTTTTATATATCCTTGTTTGTCTTTACTCTAACCTATTTGAGTTTCTCTTTCTGTGTGTACAGAGTACACGACGCGAGTTCCGAAGGGTTAATCTAAACACATCAAATTTTGGGCTCTGCTTTTTTGAGACGTTTTTTCTCTCTTTGCCGCTCCGTTTCTTAACACTGACGTTAGAATTCTTTAATTTACCGAGTTTGTTTTTTCCACCAGCGCGCAGCTTCCTTCTCACTCCACAAAAACCGTTTTTGTCGCCGCTCTCCTTTTCGCAGAGCCGCCTGTAGCCGTGGATGAAGTCCTGGAGCACTAACATGCCGATGTTAAACTTTTCCGAAAAAATTTTAAAAACATTTTTTTGGTTCGAAATATGATGACAAAATGACGAAAAAATGTTGGAACTAAATAGTATATTTGTTATCTAGGGAGGAAGACTCAACAATTTGTCCGAGAGCGAATTGTTTCTCGACCAATTCGCACAAGGACAAAATTTCGCGTCATCCTCCCATGATTAACATGATATTTTTCTGGGCTCTTCACGCCCACTGGGGACGAATGTTAATCAGGTCCTCCCTAGATAAAAAAAATATACAATTAAGCTTTTCTATCAATTTCGAAATTTGAGTAGAACAGCGAGTCTGCTTTTAATTATAGTTTTTCATGATGAAATTTGACACTGTCATCTCATGATGACTGACATTGTCATCAACAATCATGTCATTTTGGTTTTTTTTAAATTTTTAACTCTAGGTTGTACATAAAGCCAGGTAGAGGATACTTGTTTCGAGTTACACCATCAAATGATGCTGCTTTTTTGCAAGAGTAGCATGTCATTCTGACATAAAATATTTTTATCTTTATGCGCAACTCATAATTTTATTTATTACGTTTTTCAATTTGTATCGTAGTTCTTCTATTACTGTTTCAGAGAGTCGGCAAAGTCACAATTAATGAACTGAGAAAACGTGGGATTACTGGTGAAGATTTAAGATGTATAATGTGGGGACGTACATCATTCTCCACACCTGTTCGTGCTAGGTAAGTTATTAGATTGGTTTAAAAATTTTGGAAATTTATCGAGTATTTTTTGTTAAAAAATAGTAAATAGTCTGAAGATGTATTTTACACAACTATAAGTGTAATTGAATTGAAAATGAAAGTTTTATAATGACATAATGAAAGTTTCATATAACTTTTAACTGCTTTATCTAACTTGATGAGTCGCGAAAGCACCATCAAAGGTATTAATCACTTAACCCGTGTATCGATCAATCAATTAATTGATGAATATATGTTTCTGTCCAAAATCATAACAAACTATATAAAATGAGAATAAACTTATAAAACAACGTACAAATGCAACAACATACAGAAAAAAGCTTCTAAATAATCACAACCCTACGTTCAACGAGATCTTAGGACATTAACAATTGAGAAATAAAATTTTTGAAATACCAACATTTCCATTTGATGATAAATTGAACTATAACGATTTTGATTGTAAAACAAAATGTCGGCATTCAATTTAATTTCAAAAATTCCTCTTTCCAGCAGATATTCAAATGGTGGCAACAATTCATTCAAAATTGTTGATTTTTATTGTAAATTTTAAACTCGGGCTAGATCAAAATCAATCTCCAGTGATCCTTGAAAAATCAAAAGTATCTTCGTCGGATCCCCAAATTCTTTCCCGGAAGTATCAGAAATATAGAAGTATCAGAATCTCAGTGGCAAATATTAGGGAAGACCTGGTACTAGCTCGGTACTGACCCTACTGCGGCCTAAGCCTGCCCTGGCAACCAGTTAAAGTAAAAACTTTTCAAACTCCGCTTTTGCAAGAATAACGCAAAAGTGCGCGTTGGTAAAACATGGTTCTGTCCCAATTTCGTTCTACGCATTGACAGACTCTGTCTCGTGCATTGGTCAACAATGCATTTTATCTTTAGTGTAGTATCATTAATATTGAACACTTTCCTGACTGAAACATTTTTTTTATCCAAATATTCACAATAAAAATGAAGATATTCAAATTTGAAATCAATGATCTGTGCTGACTTTGGCCGTAGATACTCTAAGCAATATATAATATTTGTACTTAAAAAA
>JAAMPD010001564.1:0-22945 GCA_025266255.1 Trissolcus basalis | reverse complement strand
TTAAAATAAGTTCCCGAAGTTACAACCCCATTCAATACACCCAACAACACTTAAAAAATTTTTAACTTGAGTGAAATAAAAAAAACGTTAAATTGAAAAAAATAACTTTTTTACAGCATTAATGACAGCAGTCAACTGCCAAAATGATGATTTTGACACCAAAATCGTGTTCAGCATCCTTGAAAACGTTTATGAAACGTATACTACGATTATTTTGTTCAAAAATATTATATCGAAGTGTGAACGACTAGTTAAAACCAATGTTAAATTTCATTTAAAATTCAAGCAGCTTGGGGGTCGGGTTAAATTAATTTTTTTTTCAAGTTCTCGGCATTTAAATTTTTGTTTTGGTCTCAAAAATTGATTAAGCCTCTGGGAGGTAAGAAGTTCTGACTTTTTTAAATTAAGGACCACCCTAGTAGATACTGGTGCACTAGTCAGTACAGAGTACTGATTCCGAAGCTGAAGGGTTAATACGTAATATCAGTAACTGCTCATCTAATGTGTTAATTTTTTCGTAAACGCAATGTCGATAAATTGTTATTTGTTATTGAACATCATGTCATGTCATTTTTGAATAGTGATAAACACTTAAAAAAATGGGTGACGATTTTGAATTTCTCAAATTTTCTGATAGAAGAAAATAGAAATATTATTATAAAAATTGTGAATATGACAGAGTTACAGCATTTCTCGTGTCATAGTGCACATTGATTGGGATATTCCATTTGAATTTTCGACACCGTTTTTCTCAAAAATCAATTAAAGTGACTGGCCCGGCACCTAGAGAGCTCAACATTCATCCAATAAACTTGATATTGTAACTATGTGTAGATGCAAGTATTAGTTTTAGTTAAGCGTATGATGAAAATTTTATCTCTTATAGTTTTCTCACAAAAAATGATTCAACAAAAAATAATGGTAATTATAGGTTATTTTTTTTAACTCTTGCCTTTTGCGTATAATGTTCCGATTCAAAAACACCTACGCTTAACTAAAAATATTTACATGTACTCTGAGAAAACCTTTTGATTTCCGATTTTGATGGCATTTGCAACTTTCACACCGTGTGCACTTCTGCGTGCACTACAGTGAGCTCCATCTATCAGTAGTATATAAATTTTATTTAATACTGAAAAAAATATTTAAGATACTAGAAATAAAGATCTTTACGATGATCAATTCATTTTTCCATTATCATTTAAGAAAAAGCATACATATTCGAGAGGTCGAAGTGTTTATCCCCCTTAAAGCAAAAAGATATTTTAAATTTTGTTAATATTACACTTTCATTTTACTTCATTCGAAAAACAGAAAAAGTTTAAAATCGAAATTGAAAAGTACGTGTAACAAAGACATATAGTGCTTGCGCACAGAATTTTTTCGTTCACTCGTGCAATGTTTATTCGTGCACCCTGCAACATTTATCCGTGCACCGTGCAACGTGTCCATAACCCAATGGGCGAAGTACCGATTCTAATGAGAATTCTTATACATATAAAGTGCGACGCAAAAAAAGAAATAACCCACTAAATTTCACTATGAATCCTAGTAAACTTGTGACTGGACTGCTAAACGCTAAATATTACTACATAACTAGTAATTTTTATGTGGATTTTATGCAAATTTTACTATGTATCGAGTATTTTTTGAACTAGAAATCGTTCTTTTTCATTGGAATTTGATTTATTATCACAGAATACGATTCGGTCACAAGTTTACTAGGATTCACAGTAAAATTCAGTGGGTTATTTCTTTCCGTGTAGAATTAAATACACACAAATAAAATGTTTTCTTGTCCATTGTGAACTGTTGCACATAATGATATGAACAGCATTATAAATCATAAATAAATAACATTTTGACTCATTTAATGTGAAGAATTGTCACCAATTTACAGTACACCGTTGTGTCAATAATCAACACGTAAACGTCTTGTTTGAAGACGTCTTGCGACGATAATGAAATAAATTTCAATAAATCATACTAAGTAGGGTATGAAATTTCCGATTATGATCCTTATATGACTCATTGATCATTCCATTTTTTGGATTAATGTTTAGGTGGTCACTGTTAAAATGATGAACTCATTCATCAGATATGAATGGTTGAACATTTTTGTCATCTGTCAAAATTTTGACAGTAGCTCATTTTGTTTAGCTCACTGTAAGAGACTCGGTATCTTTTAATCTCATCTGATTGAAAAAAAAGTTCAATTCAACAGTATCAAACTGTGACCGTAATAAAATCAATTTGATACTAATAATTTTTCTATAAAAAAACCGCTTAGCTAGACCGATTTTTATTCTATCTCACCAGATAAGGGTTGAATAAATTAATACTGCCGAAAATAGTATTAAAATTTGTTATGAAAAAAAAAAAAACATAATTTCAATTCAATTCCTTTCAATGTAAGAACAAAAATGATCGCACCTAAAACGGTAAATGAATGAATCGATTTAGGAATTGTTAAGGATTTTGACATGCCCTGCATTACCGATATAATGCTCGAGTTCGCGCACTTACCGCGCGGCGGCAGCATCTCCCGGGCAGCAATAATTTCGGCACTAATTCATCGTCCTCAATCGATATCAATTTAATTTTGATTTCATTTAGCTATTGTTACTGTTAGTTATTATTACCTTTCTTAAGATGAATTATTCAAAAAATGAAATGATACTTAGTTCTTAAATTACACAAAATATATTCTGAATACAGAAGGCTATGGTTTATGAAAGAACTCATAAATCGGTCATAAATCGGTTGTTCAAATATAATTGTTCAAGGATTTAGAAGTCCTAACGATCGAATTTTTACAATCAGTATAAAATACATTGTTTTTTCTAATTTATTGCTGTATCAGTTTTCTAAAAAATGTAAATAAGCTCAATTTTTCAGCCCTACTTTGACTGGACCAATAGGAACAACAACAGTTGGTTTTGGAGATGCGTTAACTGCTGCATTAGATGTAATGGCGTTCACAAATGACTTAGAATTTTCTGCAAAAAATGATATGCAGTCCAAAGTGATAGATTCATCGACTAAATGTGACACTCCTATTGAAAAATTAGAAGATAAAATACTCAATTCGCATAAAAAACATGAACATGATAAAAACAATGGTGAGTATTTAATTTTACTGTATTAGAAAAAATTATTCAAGATCTAATTCTTACTAATTTTTCACTGCTAAAAAGAAGTTTACACTAACGTTTCACTGATGAGTTTTCATATTATAATCTTTTTGGAGGAGCTCACATGTCGCAACACTAACTTTTGCTCATATCAGCACATTTTCGAAGGAGTTTATTTCCCACCACGACACATTACAAAATTTCAATGAAATTTAACACTTTTGGTCAAGCGAAATAACGTTCAAATGGAATTAAGGAAAAATATAACATTAGGACAATATAACATCGTTTTCTTTCCACTGTTTTTTTGTTGCATCATTTTTTTTAAACAAAACAATTTCTTACATTTACAAAAATATACGTGTCTATATATTTTAAATTTATATATTTCAAATGAATATAATATATTTCTCGTGTAAAATTAAGATATTTTATATGTTATTGATATACCCACAGGGATAAAAATATATGCGGAAATATATTTCAAATTTATATTTTTTATATAAATTAAATATATTTTTCCGATAAAATATATATTTATTTCATATATCATTCGTCTAACTTATTGCCGCTTTATAAATGATTTATAAATCACGTATATGTGAAATATACACGAATATATTTTGAATATATAAAATATATGTAAAATATATTTCAAAATATATTTTTGTCCGTGTGGGTAACTGATTGACGTAAATTAATGATAAATGTTTTAACGGATGTTCTTTGTTAAATTGATTATGAACGTTAATTTACCATAATGTTTTGTTTTAGGTATTATTTCTGGCAAATTTGACAATGAGTGTGGATTTATCGAAACTGACTACTTAGTGAAACAAAGTGACCCATTATTAGACTTGATGATTGCTACAGAAAATCCGACATGTAATCAAGATATTTTATTGAAACTTGCAACATCTGCCCGTCTTGAAAGCGAAGCTTCATTTCAGTACCAATTAAATTTGAAAAATGATCAAATCATGACGTCAAATGTCTCAAAAGAGAAACTCATTGGATGTGTCGACGATTTGCAACAACTGTCTATCAGTTCGAATAATGAAATTGGTAAAATTTATTTTTTATAATTAAGTCAAATGATAAGTTGCTTAATGAATTTCAAATAATAGTATATTATACCATATAATATGACAGTATTTCAAATAATAATAATAATTAAATATGACATAAGATGAAAGTTTGGAAAAGGCAGCGTTATTTTAAGTAGCATGCATGTGTGTAAAAATCCTAACGTTGCAACATTCGGAGATTAGACAAAGATCAAGGTAGACCAATTTTTTGCTTACAAAGTTTTCTCTTCCATCTTTTAGATAACTTTCTTTATGAAAATAAATGAATTAAAAAAGTCTTATTGAAAGGGGTACAGTTTAAATTTTGTACATCACCAATATCAGATTGTTTTCCTCTTTTCCTACAGTAAACTTCACAAGTTTTGTATTGAAATAATGAAAAAAATTAACATGGTCCTTTGAAGCTCTTATAAAAAAGTAAAGAGCAAAATAGTGTGAAAAGTTGTTAGTAGAATTAAATTTGGAACGGAAACAAGATCGATCAAAATGAATAGTGCTCAAAGGCAATGACTGCGGTGTAGGCGAATCGCGAATCAAAAAACACGAAGGCGCGGCTAAATCGTAGAATCTAAGTGTTATTGAACTAAGTTTGTTAACGAAATAACACAAAAATAAAGCAGCTAATTGTAACATGTACAGAATTATTGGAGTTGATTAATTCAATAACGATGTAAAATATATAATTATGATAATTTATAAAAGTATATGATTAAAATTCCAAAAATAATAAAGTCCGTTGCGCGAACTTGTCTTGTGTCTCTGCAGCTCGTCAAACAATTTCAGGATGATCGAGTCTGCATGTCGGACGCGTATTTCTGCTGAACAATTTGAGGGCAGACAGGCGCTCATCCGAGACTTGCACTTTCTCAAGACAAATGTAAATAGAGGTTTCATTTCAATTATCGCACTTCCGGTCGGAACCTTATGGCGTGACCACAGTTTTTTTTTGTGTGATTTCCAAATTTCCATCTGTTCTTAGACGAGGACGATTGTACGACCTTTGAAAGTGATATCGTGGCTGCTGAAAGCTGTCGCTTCGTTTTGAGAAATAAATTAGGGTCTTTTGATGTGTTGAGAGATTGGAATTCCCTCGGATTCTTTTCCTAACCTCAAAAGGGCGTTCCTGTTCCTGTTTTTCCTTTCTTTTTGATTTTCTTGTAGCAGATAAATTTTAAGTTTTAGTTTCGTTTTTAGTTTTAAGTTTCTGATTTTCCTTTTCAATTTATTCAGAATTTTCAGTTTAATTTCGTTTCTCTTTTAGCATTAATTTCTTTTTCCTTTTTGTTTCGTTTTTTTCTTGTTAATCCCATGATGTCAGAGGACGAGGATTATTTAAAAAAACGACTTAAGTTTAGGTATGATCAAGGTCACAAAGGACCATTTTTGGTTTTCATCGAAAGAACCAAATTCAAGGAAGGTAACAATTACCTTCGCTCAGCAAAAGTGTCGAAGACGCTGAAGCTGATTCCAGAATTGGCTGAATTCATTGTTGACACAAATGAGTTTAAGTATGCAGGCAGAAACAGATTTAAAATGCTTTTTTACGATTACGATATGGCAAACAAATTCGTGGAGAAGTTCAACCTCCTCAAAGGTTTCAGAAGGGAGGAAGTATGGGAAGCTTATATCCCAGAGTTCAAACTCTTCAAATGGTTCGTGCTGAGTGGAATCGATGACGACGAAATGACTGAAGATGAGGTCTTGACTTGGTTGGGCCCCTATCGAGGTGAAGGTCAACTTCTCGAAATTGAAGAGATCCAGAGAATGAAGACCTTTGTCCCACCTGACCCAGACGGGAATGGTGGAGGTCTGAAGAACTCCAAAAACTTCAAAATTAAATTTAGGACAACTGAAGTGCCTGAAAAAGCAACTTGTATGATGCTTACGGTCTACTTTTCCCCTTTCGTGGAGAACCCCAAGAGGTGCAACTATTGCCTTAGATATGGGCACATCGAAAAGTATTGCCGCGACGTCCACAACCAGAAGAAAGACCGGGTATGTGCACGATGTGCTCTGCCAGGCCACACAAAGTCCGATTGTGACAGTCCCTCTCTCAAATGCATTAACTGCTTTAGGGAGAAACTCTCAGACACAAATCACGAAGCAACTGACAAGTGTTGCCCGATTTTCGAATTCAACAAGGCCATTAAGATCGTTATGGCCAACCATGACGTCAGCAAAGCAAAAGCTATTGAGATGCTGGAAAAAAATGGTGGAATCCCGCCTCCAAAACACAAAACATACGCTGATGCTACCAAGATTAAAATTGACATGGTCAAACTGGTCAACTCGGCACAAGAGAAAAAAAGCAAATGAAAATTAAATAAGAAAAAAAAGAAAAAGAAAGACTGGCTCGCAAACGAAAAAACGACGATGAAGCGAAAAACGTCCAAAAAAGAGTCGAAAGAGAGGGGAAAGTCACGACGAAGAAAACGCCGTCTGAAACTCCCGTCTCAAACAAAAGAAAACTGTCAAGCGACAGGAAAAACGAAGAAGAAGAAAACGTCACAAGCGCAAGCTTGAAGGAAGAAAAAAGAATCAAAGACAAAGTCCGAAAGAGTGGATTAGAAAAAGAAGAAAATGAAGATATGACTGTCGATTTCGAGACAGAAACAGAATTTGAAATTCAAGAACAATTTGAGAGCGAAGCGATGATGTCTGTGGTCGCGGCCGGAAGCGAGCTGGAGAGCGATGAGTTCTCTGACTTGTAGAAGGTAGCGGTCGCGGTGCTATAGCTTTGATCATGGGTTAAAATTAATCAATTCTTTTTTTTTTATTTTTTATCATGGTTGTTAAAATCTTGCAATGGAATAAGCAATCAATTAATAACAAAAGACATACTTTTGATTATTTTATAAATACCCATGATATAAAGATTTTTGTTTTGTTGAAACTTTTTTGAAAGACAGTAATAATCTGAATATTAGAAATTTTAATACTATTTGTTATAATAGAGAAGGTGGTAAACATGGCGGAGGTGTTGCTATCGCTATCCACAAAGATTTTAAATACGAATGTCTAAATAAAAAATACCCTCAGTTTATAGACTACTGTAAAAAAAATCTAGTTGAAATAATTATAGCAAAAATTTTTTTGAACACAAATGAACATATCAACCTAATTTTAATTTATAGCCCTCCTAGAAATAATTCGGTGAACAAATTCACAGATGATATTTTATGGGAAACGTTATTTGATTTTTACGTAGAAACGTTACGGGAAACGTTTACGGGAAACGTTATTTAATAACGTAGTTCTGTGCGGTGATTTCAATGCCATCCACGAACTCTGGGATAATTTCGGCTCCGAAAATAGGGAAGGAAGGAAAATGGCAACTGCTTTTGACAACAGTGATCTTGTTTGTCTTAACAATGGAGACTGCACGTGGTCCTCCAAAGATCAAAGTAGTAAATCTGCTTTAGACTTAACGTTTATAGACAACAATCTAATAAATGGATGTGTTTGGGAGATTTTAAAATATAAGTTTGGTAGCGACCATCACCCGATCATGTTTTCTCTAAAGAACGTGACGGATAAATACAGAAATTGTAGACCGAAATTAGACACGAGATTGATCGACCCTGCACTATTTAAAAAGAGTTGCAATTCTTTGTTAAACTTCTCTCTTGATAACGAAATTGATTACGATATGTTCATTGAAAAAATAAAAGAGACTGCTGTCAGTTCAGGCGCGAAACTTATTACTAACGTCAAAATGTTTAGGAAAGTAAATAGCTACTGGTGGGACAAGGAATGTCAAGATTTGATAGAAAAAGATAAAAAAAATCATGAAGAATATTCAAATAATCCTAATATCGCCAATCAAATTAAATATTTTGAGGAGAAAACAGAAACAGCCAAAAAATTAGAGAAAAAAAGATATGAATCATTCAAAAATTTCTGCGGCACAATTAACCCGAATATGAATACCACCCAAGTTTTTAAAATTGCAAATAACTTTAAAAACAAATTTAGTAAATCCAATTTTTCAACTGAAAGTAATATTACAAACCAAGACGCAATAAATAGAGCCTATGATAAAATTGCTCACATTCCCCCAGTGGAAAATAGAGATTACGAGATTTAAGTACGGTAACCAACCTTTCAAATCTAAATATAGCGAAATATTAAGTAAAGACATTGATTTTAACGAGTATAGAAATGCTATGAATTCATTTAGGCAAGAATCTGCCCCCGGCCCAGACCTGATAAACTTTAAAATTATTCAATTACTTCCGTTAGATTTACACCATAAATTAATAAAATATTTTAACTTGGTTTTTAAATCTGGCCAAATTCCAAAATCTTGGACGGATTATTTTGTTGTCTTTATACCGAAACCGAACAGTGAAGATGTGAGACCAATATCACTCGCTAACTGCATTTTTAAATTATATGAAAGAATACACCAAAGACGTCTGGAATGGTGGGCTGAAAATAATGACGTCATTCCGAATCTCCAAACAGGATTCAAAAAAGCTATGTCGTGCCTCGACACCGTAGCAGCTTTCACCTTAAACGTATCCAAAGATTTGAACCAAAAGAAAAAGGTCGGTGCTCTATTCTTAGATATCAGAGGTGCTTATGATAATGTAGACCCGCTTCTATTGTATAGAGAGTTATGGAGGGCTGGCGTTCCTTTGGTCCTCTGTAATAATATCTTAGATTTAATAAAAGAGAGACGTATCAAAGCTTTTCATAACGGAGAGGATCTAGGATCTAGAATAGCAATAAGAGGACTCCCTCGAGGCTCGTGTTTTAGTCCTTCGTTGTTTAATTTTTACTTAAGAAAAATTGCTACATGTTTACCTGAAGGTGTTGAAATACTGATGTTTGCTGACGATATAGCAATCAGTTTTGCACACGAAAATTTAACCAAAATTTGTCAAATGTTGAACTTAGCCTTAGAAAATATTCACAATTTTCTTAATCAAAAAACCTTATCGCTGTCAGCCGAAAAGTCTAAACTTTGCATATTCGCAAAATCCAATCAGGTCCTGAGATATGAGGCTTTGAATAATAAAGTCCAACTGAGAGGTCAAAATATACAGATCTGTGAAAAAGTTAAATATCTAGGTTTCCACCGAAAGTATAATTTAAATTGGACCTCTCACGTTGACAGTATAGTTAGAGATGCAAAGAAATCGCTAAATATCTTGAAGTTTATAAGTAGTATTAAATGGGGTGCTTATCCAACGATATTATTAAATTTATATAAAAGCTTGATGAGATCCAAACTAGAATGGGGGGTGCAAGTATTTAATACTTGCAGCGCAACCGATAAAAAAAAATTAGATAGAGTCCAGTATGCAGCTATTCGCACGGCACTCGGTTTCATGAGAACTACCCCCACCAATATCCTTCTAGATTCAGCAAGTGAATGTTCCTTGGAGGATAGGTGGGTTTTTCTGACCAAAAAATATTTAGCCAAAGTGTTTTCTATTAAAAACCATATTGTAAAAGTGGCATTCGGAAAATATGATAGTATCCCGGCTGAACGTATGATGAGAAATAATCTCATGGAATGCAAAAGCAAGATTGACAATTTGTTAGCAGATGTTATCTGCACCAAACTACCTGGCTCCTTAGGTTTTAATTTTGATATCAGATTTAATGATTATTCGGGTGGTATCGATACTTGCTCCGGTAAAACGTTCATCCCTGAAACAAAAAATAAAGTCATTTCTGAACAAAAAATTAAAAAAAGTCACGGACAAAAATTTTAATAATTATATAAATGATAAATTTAAAGATCATATCTGTTTTTTACAGATGGTTCATTGGATCCCACTCTAAACAGAGTTGGTTTTGGAGTCTACTCTCCAAACCTCAATTTAAAAAAATTTGTTAGAATAAGTAATTATGCAACGATTTTTACAGCCGAGGCATACGCTATTTCGAGGGCTCTAAATATCATTCAAGATATTAAATGTGAGAGGGCTTTAATAATCTCAGATTCTTTAAGCGTTCTCACTGCACTTTCTAGTATTGACAAGAAAGGGAATAAAGAATCCTGCATTTACAATATCCAATCACAATTGAAATACATCACTGAACAAAACAATTCCTTAGTATCCTTTTTATGGTTTTCTAGCCACTGTGGTATCAGGGGAAACGAAGTGGCTGACTCTCTTGCGGGAGACGCACTGAAAATTGAAAACATTAATATAGTTCATATAAAGCACACTAATCTAACAACTATTTTTAAAAGGGATATGATACTTAATTCCCAAAATACCTTGCAGAATGAAAGTCAGGTTAAAGGGAAAAATTATTTCCGAGAGAAAAAAAGAAATCCTTAGTAAACCT
Organism: Trissolcus basalis; assembly: GCA_025266255.1. NCBI lineage: Eukaryota > Metazoa > Arthropoda > Insecta > Hymenoptera > Scelionidae > Trissolcus > Trissolcus basalis. The sequence goes on along the minus strand of JAAMPD010001564.1, from coordinate 12,414 downwards.
TGGTTTGCAGGCCAAAACCTGAGTCGAAATCTCATAGCTTTCATTGGTCGTATCAGATCAATGCACACGAAATGCGCGGATCACTTATTTAATAAAAATATAGTAGATAATAATAAATGTGAATGTGATAACAATGTGATACAGGACCTGGACCACAGGTTCTTTTTCTGTCCAAGGCTGGAATATAAAGCGGACGAATTGTTGATCAAATTATATAATATTTATCCGGATTTTGTTCATGATATCCACAAACTCTCGTTCTCTGACAACGTGGAAATATATAAAACGTTACATACTTTTGCAAAGGAAAATGATATTGATATTTAATTTTTGGTTACTTTATCTGTCACACAGGAACGCCTTTGTTTTAGGTTGGTAACTGTATCCTAGTAACTTTTAGTAATAAGTAATTTATAATTTCTTTCCCTTAAAATATTACATTTTCAGCACTCAGGTAAACTTGATGAGGTTTCGAGTTTTCGCCCTTTACGGGACCCGGTGGAAAAAAAAGAGAGATTTTGAAGCATTGGAAATTTTTAAATTTGTACACGTCATATAAATTCGGCTGGAAGTAATCCACTCATGTAAACATACCCAGAAAGTTCCGTGTGTCTGGCGTAGGGTCTAAACTCACGACCGCCATACTCTCACAAAAAAAAAAAAAATTTACAATCATCGTCTCAGGGTGAAAATCCTAAGTAGACAGAAGTGGGACAGGAGAAAAGGTCATATTCAAGAAGAGATCTGGTTTACCGATGGATCCAAGACGGCTGAAAGGGTTGACGCTGAGGTATTTCGACCAAGAGCGGGCGAAATCATTGCCTATACCCTCTACAAATACAACATCGTCTTCCAGGCTGAGGTATTTGCCATCGGAGATCGCGTAGACACTCTTTTAAATATAAACGACGTCAAAGGACCGATTAACATCTGTTCGGACAGTTAGGCGGCACTGAACGCCCATAGGAAAACTGCCTTTATGTCAAAACTTGTCAAGGAAGTGGAGAAAGTAATTACCATACTTACTGGCAGTCACAAAGTTACTCTCTTTTGGATCCCAGGACACCAGAAAAATGAGGGTAACGAAAGAGCAACTAAACATTCCAAACTTAGTACCAAAGAGCAAGGTGTATCTGACCTAGAGGTGAGCATACCCTACGGCGAGGGAATCAAGGCCATCCGCAGATGGTCGGCCAACAGCCACGCGAGCCAGTGGAGATATGTCAACATGTGATCTGCCGAGGTCACCAAAACAAGTTTTTAAAGATGACCTCCGATCTGCGGAGGTCATTAAAACGAGATCTTGGAGACCTTGCAAGTTATCTGACAGAACAAAAAATGGGCTTTTAGGGGTTAAAAAAACTCGATTTTCAATCAATTTCTCAGAAACAAGTTCTAATAAATGGAATCAACTTGTCATAACGTGTATTTTAAGGGATATCAATTTCAGCGTCACCTGCAGATGGTCAAGATAAATCTTGGGCAGGCATCATCTAACCTGGTACAAGATGATTTGGAATATTCTCAGAGAACAAGCTAGGAACTTCCCAGCTTTAATTACGGGCACTGTATTCTACGTTGCTATACGCACAAGAAGATTGAGGAAATCGACTCATCCTGCAGATGGTGCGGAGAGAAGGAAAAACCTTCATACCATGTCTTGGGGCAGTGCTGGGCTTCAATTGCAACAAAACATGAAACCTTAGGCTCGGTCATATTATTACTTGAGGAGTTGAGAAAATTAGAGCTAGGTCAAATCTTGTGATTTCGCACGATCATTGAACTGGCTCTGATCACACGAACAGGGGGGATAAGTACAAAGACCTTTGTCAAGTGCTTCATGCAGCCCTCATAACGCATTTCTTCAAACCATAAATATTATTATTATAAGAAAGTTGTTGGGTTCAAATCGAATTTAGTCTAGTACCAATTACTGAAAAATAAAAGTGTCAAAAAGAAAAATGGAATCGGTAAACATGCAAATTTTAACCTAATTAACTTAGACCGGAAAACGTAATGAAAAGTGACAGGTGTGCTCCAATAATTATTAACAAAATTGTTACTTAACTATTATCCATCGACTGGAATATTGTTGTTAAAATCTTGTTCATTGAGATTGACAGAGTCAGAAGTACAAAAAGGTATAGAACTTTTATGCTTTTTAAAGCTGTATTTTTGAAATTAAAATTGTCATTGAACATGCTAACTTCGATTGTTTATTTTGCAACTCACAGCTTTATTTTTGCCATTGTTTATATCAAACTTGAAACAACATCATTGTTTATTTTTGAATATACTTATTTTTGTACTCTTATTTGAATAATTACTGAAATTGTAATGCGACTCTGCAGGTATCATTTCTGTCTACGTTTATGTCAACTTTACAATAAACAGACATTTTTCTACAACTGGATTTTGTTATTTTGAGAACTTCATCACTAAAAACAACAGAAGTTAGAAACTTTTTTTTAAATACTACTTGAATCTAATTTTAATGTGGCTTATTATGATTCTAGAATTTTGGAGAACTATGTATAATTTGATTCAAAAACATTTTTATTTCGTTTAAGTGTTATTCACCGACAAACAAACAAACAAACATATTTTTATATTTATATATAAGTAACGATTTAGCAATTATTTAGATACATATTCAGCCCTGACAGGTCTTTTTATAGGAAATTCGAAACTTAAAAAAAAAAATGCGATACGGTCATTCAATACAGTAAATTTTGGAACTAAACGGATTCTAATATTATTTTTGGTTATAGGAGCTACTATTCCTGTTACGGACTGTAAATATACAAGGGCATCTGAATTATCGGAGTCATATATGGAGAATCCTGAAAGTCACCAAAAGTCGTCTTCGTCATCTTTTAATGATTGTTCGAGTGATCCAAATAGTCTGGTTGAATCAAAAGTGATGGCTAATGAAATCGAAAATCTGCGGTCGAAAAAAAAAACTATACAAAGAAAGAAATCAATGGAAATTGTGAAGAAAATGAATGAAAGCGGCTCAAGAAAAAATCTGAATAAAAATGAAAAAAAACAAGGTACTTACATATTTATTATGTTATAATGAACAACAGTGAGTCGCATGGTCATTATTCATGACTGTAGTTATAGAAGATTTAAATTTTCATCATTACATAGACTAAATCATGTAAAACTAGACATGAAAATTTTCCTGAACTCAATCAGATCTACTCATTTTCCAGATCTGATCAGACCTGAAGATAGACCTAATTCGACTGAATTTTGTCTGATTATATATAATCAGACAAGAATCAGATAAAATTATATAAAATTTTACATATTTAGACCTAATCAGGACTATTTACAGGTCTGATCAGAACTGGACTTTTTTTTATCGGGTTTTAACTATACTTTTGATATTGTTTATATTGACAAAAGATATAACCAATACTTTCTCAAAAGTTTGTTTGCGCAGTACCGAAAACGTTTTCCGTACAGTTGCGGAGTACCAAAAACGCTTTCCGCACGGTGTACTGCAAATGGCTTTTTTCTGCACTAAAATCAATGTGGATACTCGTCAGATTCACACCACTTGTTATGAAAAATAGTATGTTCTACTCGTGCAAAAGGGATTTTTCCGCACCCGTACAACAATATACTATTTTATAACACGTGCTGTGAAACTGACTAGTTTCCGCATCGATTTTAGTTCAGAAACTAGCCATTTGCAGTACACCGTACGGAAACTGTTTTCCGTACTCCGCAACAGTTTCCGCATATGGTATACCGCAAATAACTAGTTTTTGCTCCAAAATCAATGTGGATACTCGTCTGATCCACACCACTTGTTATGAAAAATAGTATGTTCTACTCGTGCAAAAGGGAATTTGCACTCGTACAACAATATACTATTCTTGAATGAAGAAAGATTTTTTTTTTATTTAGGAAAAAAGGTTGGACATCTCTAAAGGTATTTTTATTTACCTATATTAGCAAATGTAGATAGATGAAAAGACCTTAATTTGAAAAAAAATTATACTGCGACCAAACTTCTCATAAATATCAGATGAAGTCTTTTAAGTCGGAAAAAGATGTTAAATAAATCTAAAGCCTCTGATTGATAGTTTTAAGACATGAGGTCTCAAATTAGAACTCTTAAAACATATATTTACCTTTTCAGTTTTCATATCATGTTTTGAGATTTTCATTTTACTGACATTGTTTGACTTTCTTCATCAAGATATTATCAATACATTTGATAAGAACTTTTACTGAAATATGAATATTATATGATTGTTGCAGAGTATCACCAGGAGTTCAGAATGAAATGTCTACAATGACAGTCAAGCCTATCGAGCAACAGGATAAGTCACTCGATTTATTAGAACCTTGGAGCACTCAAGATATCAAAGATATGAACTTAATACTATCGTGGCAAGATCATAAAAGCGATAGTTCTTGAGAAAAAAGCTTTTTAATCGATTCCGCAATTAGCAATTTATATACCAATGTTGAAAAATATTTTACGCGTCAGACCAGCGGCCAAAAGTGGAACTAACTGTGCTCTCGTGCCGTAAACGGCACTTGACCAGGTCAGTTTCACTTACGACACGCTAGTCTGACGCGTAAAGCGTCGTAATGTAATATGTACGTAATATACTTTAATTTCGAATAATTTATCAATGATAATGTTAGACTATATATCAAAACATCTAATGATTGTACGATGTATAGTTAGAAATGTAAATTTTAGGTCAAATATATCATAAATGCGACTACCCATTCACTATTTTGAAACAAGAAAATGGTATTATATTGTTCCTTATGTCTGATAACCACTTTCAAATGTCATATTTTTATCTATATTATAATTATTATTTCAAGGATGTAGAACATATTTATTTCTAAAAAAATCGTGTATGTTATGAAGTGGATTTGAAATTATTAATCATCTTGAAAACTAGTAGGCTTGTTTATTATAAGAAATACTAATGATTATAAAAATTTTGTTTAACTTATGCTTGTAGTAAACGAATTTCAATTAAAAACGGAGTACACACAAGTCAGTTGAAATAACCAAAATAACAGGGCGCTCCAGTATAGCGATCTTCAAAGCACAAAACGCCTATCTTTCTTAACACTTTTTTCCGAGCAAAACATGTAAGTGAACCTAACAATGTGTATTTATGTAATAGAAAAAATTAATATCACTCTTTTCAAAATTATATGTCGTATATTTTATTCTTTAGTATGTTCATTCCTGTGAAAAAAGCCTTGTATATTTGTATTTTCTGATAACTTTTATGATTTAATTCAACCTTCCAAACATAAAATCACGTAATGTATAATGTGAACACAGTATATGATTATCCACTTTATTAATGTAAGTTATTGTTGATTATTGTGATTCGGAATTTAATATGTCAAGTTTTAATCGATTTCATTATGAAGATTTAGTCATGCCATAGGCCTTCGTTCATATCACGAATTTGATAATTATTTTATCTCACATCACAAATTTTTGTATGTAATCATCACAAATTTGAGTTCTTTGACTTGATACAATAACCTTATCAACATTTAACGGGTTATGTTTCCTAAAATAATAAATCGTTTGAAAACTAGTATATTTCTATCCTAGGCGTGAAAAGTAATTATCGGGTGAGCGGGGGTTGACAACCTGAGCCGAAGGCGAGGATGTCAACCCCCAGGACAGAACGATATTTTTCCCTACGAAGGCTGAAAAGTAGAACTTTTAGAGGCCCGCAGCCGAGAAAAGTTCACTTTTCACGGCTCAGTAGGGGAAAATTTCTTTGTTTTACTTAAGTAGAAAAGTTGTTATTTCATTTGAATAGGAAAGAATTTGCCTAAGAGGATTCATCAAGCTAACCTCGAAAACCTCGCTTAAATAACCTTGAAACGAATTCAGTTCCTGAGTCAAAATGAAACAATTTTTACCAAAAAAATTTACATGTGATAAAATTTCAAATTTTATTTATATTAAATTTTACTATTTTTATGTTAAATTCCATTGGATGTCAAGTCTGGCATAGGTTTGAGAGTTTTCATATCGTGCTGCTATCGGCGCCTGGTTACACTTCTAATATCGATTCAAAATATTATTTATTTACCACTGTGACGGTGCTCACGTGTGCCCGTTACTATGGCCAGCCGACGGCGCCCGAGCGCTGCCGAGCGGGCGCGAGTCCCAACCGGCGTACAAGCGCAAGCGTCGCCGACTCGTACGCCATTGTTAATTTGACTCACTTCCGTTTGGCGTTTCGAATAGTGAGGAACGCGGTATATTGGTGTTAAATGTTTTTGCTTATTTATGTGTTTATTAAATTAAATTTAGCTCATGTTTGGTTTGTAATTGTCTTAGAAAGATTTTTTTGGAATATTTTTTCCTCTAAAGAGCAATTTTTACAGGAATTAATAAGGTAAGATTAGCTTTCTTCTCTGTAGTCGCAAACATAACCTCTTCTCGATTTCCCGCGTGGCTCATGCGATTTCACTATGAATCTGAATAAAGAGGAAACGGAGTCCTCTGTTGATGAGCGCGGAATTGCTCGATATGAATCAGGCCACGTTGGCCCTTATATTATCATTTTCGAAAAAACTAGCGGAGAAACAGTCGAAGTCCATGGTGATAAAAACTACTTTAGTTTTAGTCGCCGGTTGATGGAACTTTTCGGAGAGCATATCAGGTTCGGTTTTGGTTTGAGAAAGGCCGGTTTTGGCAGGTTCAAGATTTTCTTTAACAATTTTGTAAAAGCCAACGAGTTGATTGACTTATTCAATAAGTCCAGTAACTTTCAAGCTAACGCAGAGTGGCTCGCCTTCATTCCGAATTTCAAACTTCACAAGGATTACGTAGTTCATGGTATTTTTGATAGGGATGTTACTCCGGAGGAAGTCACCAAGTGGCTGAGCGCCCCTCCTGGGGATTCAAATCCTTTTCCTAAGATCATCAAGGCTGAAAGGATTAAAAAAGTTGCGAGGGTTTTTGAAAATGGAAAAATGAAAGTAAAACATACTCTGAACGAGAGTGGTAGGAGTGTTCCAATTCTGGAAGACTCTTATTTATTCAAAATTAGATGTTTATCTCAAAATGCTCCGAATAGAGCTGTTTTCTGGGGTCTTATTGTTGATATTAATCCCTTTGTTGACCGTCCGAGACGATGTAATCATTGTCATAGGTTTGGTCACATTGCTCGTTTCTGCAAACAAAACACAAGCCTGTCCTCTGTGGCAAGTGTTCTTTGCCAGGTCATGATGCTCAGTCATGCCAGTCTGAGGAGGTGATTTGTATTAACTGCCAGCGAAACGGTATGAACGAATTAAATCACTTTGCTACGGACAGAAACTGTCCCATTTTGATTTTAAATCAGAAAATAAAAGAAGTCATGGCATATCATAATGTCGATGCAACAGAGGCGCAAACGCTCTTGAAAGAACACCACGGACGCAATCCGCCTGTCAGACCTAAGTCTTATGCTGGAGTTGTTAGGAAGAAAAATGATTCGGCTGAGTTGGTGTCCAATGCTAAAAAACTTGATGATGAAAAAGGAGAAATCTTTAGCTGAGAGAAAAGAAAGAGACAATTTGAGAGAGAAAGTTAGAGCGAAAAAAGAGAGTGAGAAAAAGCTTCAACCCCAAGCAGTGGTTAAAACATCTGTTGTACAGAATGGAAACCTTGTGTCGGATGAGGATAGAGATGCCCTTAAAGAGAAAGCTACGAAATTTCTAAGACATGACAAAATTTGAAAGCAAATTCTCAAGTTGAGAGAATGGATTTTGAAACTGAAATCATCAAAAGAAGAATTGAAAATGAAACTGAAGATGTGAGTGATAATCAAGAAAAGAGAGTTAGGAGAGGTGTTATGGCTTCTGACGATTCTGTTGCTATAATTCATCATGTCTAGTTCTTATAATAATAGTGATAATAGTACTAACAATTTAGGTTGTCTTAATGTTATTCAATGGAATTGTCACTCTATTTCAAACAAAAAACACATTTTAGAATTCATGATTGATAACTATAAAACTGATATTTTTTGTTTATCCGAAACTTGTTTAAAACCTGAACAAAATTTTTCTATCTCTGGTTTTATTACAGTCTCTCGTGAGCGAGAGAATGGTAAGGCTTGGGGTGGAATTGCATTATTAATTAATAAACGGGTAAAATTTGAATGCCAAGATGAGTTACATTCTGATTTCCTTAAAACTTGCAATGATAATCATGTTGAAGTTCAAATAATTAAAGTTTACACAGACAATGATTTCATTAATTTTATAAATATTTACAGTCCTCCAAGAGGAAGTTCTACACCTCATACTTCAGACAATTTTTGGCAATTTTTTTTTTTTGATTACATCGAAAACCTCAAAAACATTATTTTGCTTGGTGACTTTAATGCAATAAGTACTACTTGGGCTGTAAATTCAAAAGATAATAATGAGGGTAAAAAACTCGACAGAGCTTTGAACTCATCTAAACTAATCATTACTAATGATGGTGAACCCACATGGACTTCACAAGATGAAACATCGAGATCGACTTTGGATTTGACGTTCATTGACCCTCACCTGTTGCCTGCGTGCACATGGGAGGTCTTGGACTATAAATTCAGTAGCGATCATATTCCTATTAAAATATCTCTTTTTAATCAACTGCCAAAAACCAAAAAATGTAGACCAAAACTCTTAACTAAATCAGTATGTTGGAATACTTTTGAAGATAAATGTAGTGAAAAAATTGAAGATCTAGATATAAATGATAATGATAGCTATAATTTATTTATAAAACACATTACAGATTCTATTATTGAATCTGGTGGGAAAGTCATTGAAGAATTCAGAACAGATAAGGTTTCTAGGCCTTCGTGGTGGAATGACGAGTGTCAAAAAATAATTGAAGAAGATAAACAAAATTATTCAGACTTCAAAAATAATCTTACTCTTGAAAATTTAAATAAATATCAAAATCATAGAAAATTGGGAAAAAAGAAAATTAATAAGGTGTGGAAAGACAATTATAGAGATTTTGCTGCTTCTTTAACTATTAACTCTGATCCTTCTGAAGTCTTGAGAAAAATTAATTGTTTGAAAAATAATAAAATGCAATCTAATATTCCGATTTTATCCAATAAAGTTAACTCTGGTACTTTGATACGTGCCTTTGATAAAATTGCCCCAGTTAATAGTGAATTCGTAGATAAATCTCATTTGCTCAAATCATCACAACCAAATAATTCTATGAACACCGATATTTTTGATCATCCACTCAGTATGGAAGAGTACAAATCCGCATTATATTCCTTTAAAAGTAAATCAGCTCCTGGTCCTGACCTGATTAATTTTTCTGTCCTCAGAAAACTTCCACTCTCTATCCACCTTAAAATTCTCAATTTCTTCCAGTTGGTCCTAGATACTGGTATGATTCCTTCTGCTTGGACGGAATTTTTTGTAATTTTTATACCCAAACAAAACAAAAATCAAGTAAGGCCCATTTCCCTCGCGAATTGTTTGATGAAGTTTTTTGAAAAAATCATCCAAAGGAAATTGGAATATTGGATTGAGACAAATGATATTATTTCGGCTGAACAAAGTGGTTTTCGCAAGACAAGAAGTTGTCTTGACACAGTGGCTACTTTTGTCACTGATACACAGAATAATTTATTAAATAAAAAAATTACAGGTGCATTATTCTTGGACATTGAGGGGGCCTACGACAATGTAGATCCCTTCTTGTTATATAGAGAATTTTGGCTCCGAGGACTTCCCTGCAATATTAATAATGTATTATATAAATTAATTAAGTCGAGAAAAATAAATGCATATAATGATGGGGAACAATTAGGTACCAGATTGACTATCAAAGGTGTCCCTCAAGGGTCAGTTTTGAGTCCATCTTCTTTTAATTTATATTTAGCATCGTTGAAAAACTGCCTACCGGATGGAGTTCGTTTCTTACAATATGCTGACGATATCGTTTTATATACTGAGGGCGTCAATTTATCTCTAGTTAGCAGTTTACTTAATCAAGCTCTCAATGAAGTCGCTCGTTTCCTAGATCAACGTTGTTTGAGACTCTCTGGACCAAAGACAAAGTTGGTTATTTTTTCTAGAACAGATAAGAGAATGTCTTATCATAGTGTAACAAATGAAGTTAAATTATATGGTGAACCAATTGAATTGGTAGATTCTATTAGATATCTAGGCTTTATATTAAAATATAACTTATCTTGGGACCTGCATATTAATCAAACTTATAAGACTGCAAAGAAACTAATCAATGTGATTAAGGCTGTGGCAGGTATTAAATGGGGAAGTCATCCTCAAACCCTTCTTAATATTTATAAGGGATTGGTAAGACCCAGGTTGGACTGGGGATCGCAAATTTTTAGCACAACTAGCAAGACAAATGTGAAAAAGTTAGATGTTATACAATTTGCAGCTCTCAGGACTGCAATGGGATTGATGAGAACAACTCCAACCATCGTTCTGTTGGACATGGCAGGAGAACCCCCCCTTTGTGCAAGAAGAAATTATTTAACGAAAAAATTTATTTTAAAAGTTTTCTCTTTTGATGAAAGTCCTCTTAAAAATTCTATTAAGAACCTCTGTGATAATCTTAGGTATTATGACCAACATAGTATTAAATGGAACCTAGTAGATGTGAGAATTAATTTGGGAGATATGATCAACGATCTCACTACTTTTGAAAGACCGAGTATTTTTAATTTCCCGTATCGAAACAGATTCGTGAATATTTTTGATCATATTAACTTCAAAGATGGTTTTAAAATTGCTGAGGCGAATAAAAAGTGCCTAATTAAAAGGAAAAAACATAAAGTTATTGATAATAATTTTAACAAATTTATAAGCGAAAATAAACCTGATCACACTCTCATATTTACTGATGGTTCGAAAGATCCAGAAACTGATCGAATCGGTTTCGGAGTTTGGTGTCCAAAAGAGAACTATAAACTGAAAGAAAAAATGAATCCAACTTACTCAATATATCAAGCTGAAGCTTTCGCGATTGATAGGGCCATTAAACTGGCCATAGATTTGAGATTTGAAAAATCTCTTATAATCACAGATTCCTTGAGTGTTTTGAACGCTTTAGCTGGTGACGACAAAAAAGGTGACCACGATGCTTGTATTTATGATATCAAGTTGTCTTTTAGTATGGCTGTGCAAAATGACATGGAAATTGATTGTTTGTGGATACCCAGTCACTGTGGTATTTCTGGAAATGAAGTAGTGGATAAAATTGCCTCTGAAGCGTTGTCACTGGAAACAATCAGTATTGATAAGTTTTATTATTATAATACTACTAGTAAGTTGAAAGAAGATTTGAGAAATGAATCTATTGATTTTATTCGAGAAGGAAGTAAAGTCAAAGGAGTAAATTATTTTGATAAGAAAATTTCTATTCTGAACAAACCTTGGTTTAGATTATGCCCCGAAAATAGAGATATTATTTGTTTCATCTCAAGACTTAGATCGGGTCACACTTGTTGTGCATCCCACTTGACGAATAAAAATATAAAAGATGACAGAAGTTGTGAATGTGGGTCTCCAAACCAAGACCTCAACCATATGTTCTTCGATTGTGGCCTATATTATAATAAAGCCAGTAAATTATGGAGTGATATTTTTGACGTTTATCCTGATTCGGTCCGAAACGTTGTTTCTCTGGCCTTTTCCGGAAATTGGAAAGTTTATAGATTATTATTTAATTTTGTTGTTGTTAACAAGTTATTAGTTTGACAGATTTTGAGTGATTTGCATGAGACATTGTGGGAGCGCTTCGAGCGGAGGTGTGTTTGCGAACTGTGGTATATGACCAGTTAGATCTGTCTCTGTCTATCTCTGTCAGTTCTCTGGTCGCAAAGCTAGTCATACTATTCCTGTAGTATCTTAACCCAAGTGAGAATTGATCTCATCAGCTATTCTTAATTTAATTCAAAATTATTGCCTTTTTTATTTTATTCGTTTGAGCTATTCAGCTTTTAATTTTTTATCTCACCATTTTTAGTCAAACGGAAGGAAAAGATCAAAGCAGTAGTCTCGTAATTGGTATGTGGAAAGCCTCTGTTGAGAGTTGTCCGCATAACCAAGAAAAAAAAAAAGTTAATTCAACTGCCAGCGAGGCGTTTGTTGTTCTCGGTTTGCGCGACGATTTCACAAGTAAGTACGCGATTGCCGACTTGGTGTTGACCAGATGTGTTCGCCCGGATGCGAGAAGTCTGGCCAGCACATTATTTGATGTGCGCGAGTGCGAATTAGCCGCAAGATGAGCGGCTAAAGCAGCGGCGCGACGACCAGCATCGTAAAGGCGGCGGCTATCACGGCCTGCTCGGTGGCGCATCTGACGTCCCGTCAGGGCGTGAGATGTCATGCATTTTCCCCCTCTCTCTCTCTCTC
>JAAMPD010001563.1:0-22913 GCA_025266255.1 Trissolcus basalis | reverse complement strand
TCAGTTTCATTCTCATTTAAAAGTTAAAAAAATTTGAGGTTAAGAATAAAAATTTTTCTTTTTTTTCAAGCCAAACAATGACGTGATTTCGAAATAGACGTTCGTAAAAATAAATGGAATTAGAAATGTTATTTTCAAATAATAATTTAGAAATAAAAGTATTTATCACAAGATTTTTATCGTTCTTCAATGGTTTTGTTTCGAAAACTCGTCAATTATCCAAAGTCGCGCGCGACATCTCTAGTTTTTTAAAATTTTTTAATGAAATGGAATCTGAAAAGGAGATAAATTAAATTTTGATACTTGGAATGGAAAATGTTCAGGTTGAGAATGTTTGGCGAAATGTTGTGAACAAAAGATTTTTGAGTTACCAAGAGCTGTTGCAACGCAAATAAAATTTGCAAAATTCGGATGACACAAAACAGTCGTAAATTCGGGACTTACAGTAAAATCTGAAAGGAAAGTATTGTCGGCGCCTGTCATTGAACACCCGGTACCGGTCGTAGAATCTGTAATACATGGTCAGGGGCCGAAACAAGAACGAGGAGCACAGATCAACGACCAATCACAAAGCGCCAATTAGGAGCCCGATTAATTATTCAGTGAGCGAGGCGCGGAAACGCGAACCGGTTGGGCCGCGAGCGGTGGAATCACTGCACCCTCGGAAGCACGTGGACGCCGGATAATTTAGTCGCGAGAGGAAAAGCGTTTTGAAAAGGTGGAAAAATGATCGCGGGAGAGAGAAAGAGCTGGACAAGGCCGCTCCTAAATTGGCAGACGCGACCATACATGGTGTCACCTGACATGCAAAGCCACAGCCGACTGTCACTAATAAATAATCGTCCAGGAAAAATCGACTGCAAGGTTACAAAATTTAATCACATCTTTCAGAAATGGAAGGAAAAAATTCTTTCCTGAATCATTAAATTATCTCTCTCCCTGCGGTTAATTTCTTTCAACTTTTTTTTTAATACTTTTTTATAACTTTTTTCCAAATAAGAAAATGAATATGAAAAAAGACCTTTGTTGAATAGGAAAATTTTCTCTCTGATGTTGAATTAATTTGTATTAATTGATTGTCGATTTTCCGACAAGAAAACAATTGTTTGAATGTTATTACTCAAGTTTGATTTCACAGTTTGGTATAATTTGTTAAAAATGTTGTTCTTTTTTGTAACTCATTAGTTTCCACTTGGAATAAAAATGAGTTGGCACCCACGCACGCATTCAGTGAGTTAAAAGAAATGAAATAAAACGAGCAGCTTTGTTTATGTTAATGAAAAGCGTAATTTGCAGCGGCATTTTATTGCTTTTCGTTCCAGTTGGCCATTATCGTCACGATCTGGAAGACCAGTTCTCTCGCCGCTGTAATTCATAAGGTACACAATGCACTCGACGGAGGTATAATCGTTGCATGCGTAGGCAAGGATCTTGTGGGTTTCGCGCGCATAAATCACAGCCCCATTAACGCTCGATATGGGGAAAATGTAGGAGAAAAACTAGCACGCTTCTTAACTTCAATCGCTGATTTATTATTTTTATTATATTAATATTGATGACATCATTCAAATTTCTTCCCTTTTTTATTTCTCTATTTGGCTTATAATTTTTGATTTCATGGTTTTTATCATATTAAAATTTATGAAATCGTTCAAATTCCTTCCCTTTTTTAATTTCTCTATTTGATTTTTAATTTTTTTTAATCGTGATTAAATTAAATCTTCCAAATCTGATGGAAATGACAAATTGGATCCGTCTGAATCACATTTTTGGCAGGCGTGGGTGTGTGACTTTATCAATGTCAGACTGAATTGTGTAATACACTTTCGATTTCATTCATGAAATAACCCGCGATGAGACGTTAACCACCAGACGATCAAAGACGCCCGCGATTACACAAGCCTTTGACTGTCTCACCTACGATTAAGTTGGTTGCACTTCGAGGTCACAGTCACTTCGGTCATTAATTATTTATTAATTATTGTTTTGTTAATATGTCAACGCCATGATGTCCACGGTTTGCAAATTTTATTTCAAAATAAGTGTGTTTTTATACAAACGCTTTATAAAAAATGATCAATTTTGATTAGATTCAATTTTCTAATTAATTTCAAAGTTTGTTAATTACTTAAATTTTAGAATTAATTAATTTCAGGGTTTTATTATATATTTTTTGTGGTGCAAAGAACGTGTTTTTGCAAAATAGTGTAATAATGATAATGGCAGGACCGAAAAATACACTCGCAGGTGAAATTTACGCTCGAGCAACCGTTTAAGATGATGACAAAGTGGCAATTTATTAAATATAGATTTCCAAACACTGCAACTCGGCATATTCTATTCTAAGCGAATTTCAACCTTTAGGCTTACGCACCATTCGGCCAGCCGTCGAACTATTTTGAGAAATAACCGCATGCGGTAATATGAAAAGCTTGCAAATCAATCGTGAAGCACGAAAATGTTCAACATTCCGTATTATATTTGTAAATTCGTTTACGAACAGCATTTAAAGTTTGCGGCGAGTCGTTGAAACTTGCGTGTTTCACTTATGCCAGACTAACAAATTGAAATAGTCGAACAATTTCCAAGACCGTGCGAATTTCTTCATCGTTCAATTTCGAAATTTACTATTCAATATATTTTTGTTCGAAATTGTTGTGTTGTTTTTTATAATTTAAAATGATTTTACAAACTGCTTTTATTTTCAAGTCAAAATTGTTCTTTTAAATAACTTTTTGTTTTTTAGCTTCAACAATCATATTGTTAATTTAATCAAACACTCTAGACTTTCAGCAAAACACAATTTCTGTGACTGAAAATTCAAAATAAAATCATTTGATACAATAAATTATATGACACATTCGAGAGCAGATTTCATTCGCAATTCATGGCTAATTTGTCGGAATGTGAATCATTGCATTTAAAATTACCATTCGGATATACTCGAGTACAAAATTTCACAAGAACGATAAATTTAATCTCAAGTGGATATCAAATATTAATGTCCTAAAATTCAAAATCAAAATCATGTCACAAAATTGAAACCGAAAAAAAATTTGTAATTTTTTAAACGTTCAAAGGTAACAACAAATTTTTTCGACTTTACAAAAAATGTGTATTTACAAAATGTTTTTCAACTTTTTTTTTATCTATAAATTAACATAACTAGGTATAATCAAACGCAATGGATATTCAATTAGCAGAAATACGAGATTTGTATCGAAATTGTATAGTTCTTTTGATGCCCGCGGTGTGATGTCACTTCACTTAGATTTTTTTCTCGTGTTTCTAATTTGCATTTACCTCGGAAACCAAAGACATGATTTTATATCATGATTCTATAACGTAAATTGAAACAAAGTCGGCGTGTCGTACAGATGTAATTAAAAACAAATGAAGGAAGCAGTCCAAGTGTGATCGTCAAGTGGCACTTTTTCTCAGGCGTTGAACACGTTTGATTTAAATCATTAAAGCCCAACGAAATAAAGAATCAATCAAATAAAGATCCTAATTAATAAAAATTCAATTAAACATAACAAAATTTAAGTGAATTTAAATTTACAAATAATTTCTAAGCAAATTTGAAATAGTTGTAAATTTTTGCAACATTTTACAGCTGGGTTTGATTTCGTTTAATAGGGTACTTCTCCAAAAGTGAAACAAATAAATGAACTCCCTTAATTTGTCAACGCGACATTAGCAAATGAACCACCGGTTAATAATAACTTTCAATGATGTTATTAAAATTAGATCTTAAACTCTTCTACATGACATGTTACGGTAATTAAATCCACTCTGTACTCTGATGTAGGAAAGAAGACAAATTGTCCGTCATTCCTTAGCAGAAGAAAATTTAGTTTTCATTGTGTCTTCTTTTTTCCCTAAATTTATTAACTAATTTGCATTTTTTTAAACATTTATAGAATACGTTTTAAGTTTCTAAATATATTCCAAAATGACAATGTTTAATTAAAAATGATTCACTGGAATAAAAAAAAAGAGTAAATTAAAATAAACAAAGTTAGATGACCAAAAAAGGCGCCGATTATGCAACTTACCATCGAACGGTTTAGGAAGGCATTCAGGTTTCGCGCAAGGAGGAACGACATTGCCCCGCTGACGTCTGAAAACTCGTCGCAGCCTCCAGCACAGACGAGAACAATTGTTCCCCATTTTTCATACAATCAGACAAAATTATTGGTTTTCAATTAATCGAGGTGAATCAATCACAAGTCATTCTGAATACTTGAAAAGGGAATTGGAATTTGTGGGAACAATTTCATATGCAATACCGGAGAGCGAACTTGCGAAGATCGACCGCCGACATGGTTTCGAGAGAATTGAGATCAATCACGATTGAAATGTGCAGATTTTCGAGACGTCGAGTAGGCTGGCCGGCGTACGAGCGACTGACAACATTGCTCAAACTTATTGACATCAAATCTCCCGCCACGCGCGATCCAAAGCCGGGTGATCTATCGATCTCAATGTATTCTCAAAATTGCAAAATCCTTTATACAATTAATTCAAATACCATCAATAAAAATCAACATTTTTAAATCATCGATAAACAAACTATTTTCTATTATCGTAACTGTTTCCTTAAATATATCTTTTAATTTAATTTTTGAGTTTTTTTCGAACAAGTTTTTTGAAACATTGATAAAATATAATAACTTTTTGATTCAAATTGTTTTCAACGGTAGATTTGTTTCCGATAAAAAAAATAATTTGTTACAATGACATAACGGCTCGTTTACACTGTATCGATTTCGTTCGACAATAAATATAAACTGTCACTGAAGTCAGGACTGTAGATCAAGCGTTGAGATCATGCCTAGTTCGATGATCCATGAACGAGGCCAGGCGCGAGTTGAGCAATCGTTATCTCTGCCCGTTTAGAAGACGTAGACACACCTTTGTTTTTACATGGCCACCCATGAGTTTTCCAAGATCAAAATTGACGACCCACAACAAGTATCAGAATGATTGACAAATGTGTGTCATAAAACGAATCGTATCCTACAATATTATCCATAATAAAATTTTAAAATGTTACGTACAATGTAAAATTAATTTATGAAACGTAAATGTCAATTAAGCTGAGTGGATGATTGAATCACTGCACCTGAATCAATATTATTTATCAAACATCCAACACTTACTATGTTCTTATCTTCAAGAATTTGATATTGAAATGTGCGTCTAGTTTTAACGACCTGAATTGTCAAGTTCAGATGATCTCCGCTCATTTTTGTATTACAATCAATATTTTAACAAAAGACATTTATTTACATTGGTCCATACAGTACAACCAGCATGATCTGATTGTGAAAACTTTGCATTGATTGTATTTACAGTGTTTTAACGAGAAACATGATCGCATAAAATGAGAGGTATGATAATTGACACATCACTATAATTAACAGCTGTTCAATTTACGTATTATACCAAAGACACAAAAGTATCTTTGAAATTATGATCTTTAAAACAAAATGCTTCATAAGTCTTTTTCATAGATTCATCAAAACAGAATCTTTATATACATTTTGATCTATTGCACTGCAAAAATAGTTAGAGAAAACTGTTCTCTGGTGACTTTTCATGTTCCTTCAGTCTGTTGTCTTCGATCATAAACATTGTTCTCTTATAATCATTCAGTTGAACGTAAAAATATCTGTAGTCATACGTTCCAGAGTCATCCTAAAACATCAAATTTACAAATGTACCAAAATTCACTATAAAAATATCAAAATTTTCTTTTCCACAAAAGTAAAAGTACATTTTTCAATACTTCAATTACCTCTTTAACTTCTAGAAATACAGTGCCAGACTGTCGACTGCCTTTCACATAAAATTGCATCCTCATGTGCTTTTTCCCTCGTTCATCCAAAAATATTTTGTGCCTAAAATATAACAAAAGGAATGAGAACAAATTTAAATCGTACAATTTATAAACAAATCATCGAGTTGGTAAAACTATTTACGCGACATGTCCACGTCTTCCTCTTCTTGATTCTTCCCCATATGCTTTTATCGGTTCGCCAAGTGCTTCGGCAAGGTCGAGCTCTTTTTCAATTCGTTTTACAGCCTTCCCATAAACCCCATTCGGACTGTCACTCGAAAACAACTCTTTGAAGATTGTATAAAACATTATACATGTCACTCCAACTCCTGCTACGATCACACTCAAGTACCATGCCGATTTTGTGTTTTCCTTCACTAAAAATCAATAAATCAAAATATCAACATTTCACAATAAAATTCACAATAAAAAACTTACAAAATTAAAAAAAAAAGATTGAAGTATGCTCACCAATTTCTTTAAAATCAGTCGATACTTGGCTGTCCGGTTCGTTTTGAGATTTGGCTACCTGTTTTTGACTAGAAATTTGACTGGCTGCAAAACAATTTGGAGCGCTCAAGTTGAAAAAACGCACTCCCCTGAAGGACTTTGTGAAGTTCCTTTTCAAAAAGCTGTTCATCACCCTGGTCGCCGACATGCTACGATAAAATTTGCAACGATGAAAACAATGGACCATAACCTCAAACCGTCAACAATGTGCTGAATGAATAAGACGACGGGATGGCAAAAACAATAGCGCAAAAAATTGAATGAAGCTTAATATAATTATTGTCGATTATCATAGTTGATCTTACGTCTCGATTCGCAGATGAGAAACAAACAATTGTAGGGGTATCCAGCGAGTCAAGGGCGAATTAGAAACTGCATCGAAGATAACGAAAATAGAATTTGATCGTCAGAGCGCGACGTCACGGCGTCGCGTTAACAGCACGAGAGAGGTTGCCTGTGTTTTGGTTGTGAATCCAGTGGCCAGTCGAGGAAAACGAAACGAGCCCGTCGGTGTTGTCGCACGAAGGCAGCCACTTTTTTCCTATCGCGTCAACCCTTCTTGTCCGCCCGAAAAATCGCGTGTGCTTTTCCATATACGATGTGCGAAACATACATAACCTCAAACAGATACGCACAGTAGTTTTTGACAGGGCCAAACGACAATGCGGCTATCGCATGATAAATGAAGCTGGGCACGTCAAATAACACGACATGGTTGACATTTCCGAGCTGACGTTCCACGACGTCGTGGGGTACACCGCTTCCGGGGTCATGATTTTCGGGGGTGTTGTCCCTTACATTCCACAGTACAGGGAGATCAAGAAAAAAGAGGATGCAGAGGGTTTCTCCCTGTACGTCTGCCTCGCGCTCCTCATCGCCAATAGTTTGCGAATATTTTTTTGGTGAGTCAAAAAATACAAACAATTTTTTTTCTCTTCCTGTCAATTGTTAAGTTTTTCAGGTCAGCCAAAACCAGTTAACTAAAAAAAATCCATTGTTGGATAAACAAGATGACAATGTTTTTTTTTCTGTCTATTTATGTCTCAAGTTACAAGTTTCCATATAAATTGATATAAAAACTTCGTGCTAGATTGGAAAGATGTTTTGTCTTTCAAGGCAATTTAATTTATTTATAGAACTAACTAATGTTTGCTTTCAATTAACAAAACAATTATCGATTCGAGAATTGATATGTCTGTATTGATGTCTTACGTAACGTGACTTATTATTTATGAAAATGGAATGTGTGTGTGTGCTTTAGTTAAATAAAAAGATTAAATTAACTTTGTTATTTATACTAATTGAATGAACCGAGCGAACGCTTTTGAACGAGGAACTAATTTTTGAAATTGGCTTTTTTTCTTTGCAGGTTTGGAAAGCGCTTCGAACTACCTCTTCTTTTACAAAGCATTTTAATGATAGTTACAATGTTGATAATGATAAGAGTTTGCATTACCGTGCGTAACAAAAACCATATAGTTAGGCCGAGGGAACGTGTATTTACAGGTAAAAATTCGCTCGTCATCTGAGGCTGAAGTTCATTGCAATAATTCAATATGACTTTCTGTGACAAACAAAAACACAAACAAAAAATTTACATTTACATTTTCAAAAAACAATGTTTCAAATTGTTATTCAAAACAATTAATTGACCAGAGTTGTTGGTTTTTACAATGAAAACATGATCTATCGAGCAATGGTAAAAAATGATTATTCTTTCTGTGCCATAAATTGTGACAGAAAGTCCTATTGAATGTGACTGTCAACCTAATATTGTTTAATTGAATTCTTTTATTCGTATCTTTGGTTCAATCATTTCAACCATTTTGTGTTTTAATTTTCGTTTGATTTGTTACATCCTGTGCAATCGGAGGGTGAAATGAAAAGAAAATAAAAAATGCACTGGCACAGTAAGCACGCGCCCATCGCCGCCCATGACAATCACAATTATAATCCATCATTTTGTTTGGTTGACTAACCGTATCTGTAGATTTGGACATTAACTTCTTTTGGAAATGGACAGACTTCCAATCCTACATGGACTTCATGCTAGTCTTCGGAGTTGTCGGCGGTTTGATAACGTACCTGCTTGGAAACAATTTTATATTCATCGAATTCGTCGGCTCAATGGCTGTGCTCACCGAGGCCATGCTCGGAGTCCCACAATTTTTAAGAAATTTTCGTAATAAGTCTACCAAAGGAATGAGGTACGTCCCATCTTTAATTTCGTCATACACTTTGCAAATTTGAATTTTTTGTCATCTGTTAAGTAGTTTATTATATTTAATTTAATTGTTCGTTTTGTATTAATTTCAGTATCGCTATGGTCATAATGTGGGCATGCGGTGACAGTTTCAAGACGTTCTACTTTATCTACAGACAAGCCCCGACGCAATTTGGTGTATGCGGAGCTCTACAAGTGATGATCGACATAGCGATTCTTGCACAAGTTTACTTTTACCGTAACAGTACGGCCCCAACGATAAAGGCGGTCGAACGTGATTAACCAGAGGGATCCACACCGTGTCCTACGGAGACACCGTGTCCCACGGACACGGAGTGAGACAAAAAACAACACCACAAGCATTTCTACTGCAAACAGAAAACAGAAAACAAAAGGTTGAATATGGACATTGGGACATAAGGTTTCGTTGAGAATGTTTGAATGTCCAATTTCCGAAGCCTCGTTTATATATCTGGTTTATTTTTTTTGAATAAACCAGACTACCAAGTATTTTGCTTATGAAAAGAGAAGCCTTTTCATGCGAATTCGAGAGCGTTTTTTGCAGTTGCTGCAGGCTTGCTCCATTGAGTTGTTTACTTGGATGAAGGCATCCTTCATTAACATAATTTAAAGAGAAAGAAAATTCGAGTCATCCGATACCGCAGCAGTTCCTAAAGCAAATTTTCTAGTTGGCACGACCACCCCCGATTGAACTTCCAAAATTTATCACCATGACACTAGAAAGTTTGTATATTAGTTGAGTTAAAAAAAAACTGTTAGTGATATTTATTGATATTCATATCTGTCCTTGTCTTCGAGCGGTTCTTTCTAGTGATCAGGCGAGCTTTAATTCTTGTGAATATTTTATTACGCGCCATTATGTGAAACTGATTATTGTATATAAGTATATAAATTTAACACGAATATATCAAAGTAATAGTAGCGAGTTAACAACGATCGAGTCTGTGTACAAATTTTAGAAAGTGATAACTAGACGATTAAGCGAAACTCCCCGATTTTATTTAAATCATCGTGTCCGATGTTTTATATATGTAAATGCTAATCATAATAATCATGTAATATAACAATGTTTTCGTTTTCCTTTTTGTAAATAATACATTTTATTACTTGTATTGCGTTTTATACACTATGTAAAATAGAGAAGTCACGTTGAAAGAGAAAACATAAAAAGAACACAAAAATTATATCGATCTCGAGTAGAAATTTTTAAGCTAATCTTCCAAATGTATAATTATTGTAACAAACAAGGAGAGACATTTATTATACCGAGGCCCTAAAAACGTTCCGGGCCTTGAGTTGGATGGAATGCAAAATTTTAGCGCGCACCCACCCATACTGAATCTGTTACGTGAACTGTTTACGAATAATTCGAAGCTCATCAATGAGGAAATGATGGAGTCATTGATACAACTTACGGCTCATACTAATTTCATCAATTTGAAGCAAAATAACTTCATTTGCTTGATAAACAACGTTTGTAAATTGTAATAAAAAACACACACACAACTGTAAAATAAAAAAAAGAATTATCATCTTTTATCTGGGAATTTTTCTTTTCTTCTCGCCTTTCGTTTCGCATTTACTATGCTCAACAAAAATTACTAATGCAGCCTCAGCCTTCGCCGTCTGAATCATTTGTACTCTTCACGGCGATGACCTACAGATTTCGTAAGGTGGGAAATGTATGAGACAGCGAGTGCAGGACGTCGCAGTGATTCAGATGAGAATGAACCATCGTTTTCAACATGCACTTGGCAGATCGAACAATTTGACGTTGGCCAAAGGACAATTTTCGCTTTCACAAAACTGTAAGTTACCAAACTCTTTTAAACATCAAACATTGTTTTGCAAGTTGAAGTTCAATTTTTTTAAATAATGTAAAATTTCTCTACTTCAGAAATAATGGCACAAGCCTACGTGGACATGGACAGACTGAAGACCGCTCGTCGCGAGTCGCTGCCGTACGAGTTGGCAAGAGGACGACGAAGGTCAGCGAATCCGAGCGCGGCATCTTCAAAGTCACGTTACTCCCTAGGCACGATCTACGAATGTTACAACACGCGTCTAACAAACGCCTACCGGTCGATCAACAAGAACCAGCTTCAAAATTTCCGCGAGTCCTTGACCATCCCGGAGGAGATCGATGCGGGCGAGCCGCCACCTGTGGACGAGTCCCTGTTCTTCGAGAACCTCCTGGTGTCCAAGAACACCGACCTGAACCGAATCAAAACCTCCCTCTGGTCCCTCCTCTCGGCCCAGGAGATGAAACTCATGTTGGAAATCGAAAGAGGTGACCTCTCAAACCTCGTCAAGAGCGACGAAACGCTGAAAAACACCGCCTATCTTTGGGCCTGTTTTCGAAACCTCACCCAGCTTCTGCCCAGGTTGGAATCGCTGGGAGCGGACTTCAGATACACCGAGCCGCGTACCGGAATGAACGCGGTGCTGGTGTCCTCGCTGGCGGAGAGCCGGTCCTGTCTGGAGTACCTGATCCTGACGAAGGAGATGAGCCCGAACGTTTCCTGTAAGACCTACAACTTTACCCCTCTCCACTTCGCGGCGCTGGCGAATTCAAAGCCGATCGCAGAGCTGGTCCTGGAAAACGGAGCAGAGCTCAACAACATCTCCCTGAACGTGGAACCAGTTCTCCATTCGGCGATCAGAGCAGGGTCTTCAGAGCTGGTCCAACTCCTGTTGGAGAAAGGAGCGGATGTGACTGAAACGAACCAGTTGGGCGAGTCCTGTTTGCACGTCGCATGTTCGGTCCAGTCTGTATCTTTAGTGGAGACTCTGTTGCAAGTTTCAGACACCGACGTGAACTGTACGAACAATCTCGAACGAACGCCCCTTCATTACGCCGTGATGAGTGCCCAGGGGAACTCGTCCTTGGAGCTGGTGGACGAGCTGCTGAAAAATGGAGCTCTGATAAACGTCGCAGACCAGTCTGGGCTTACTCCCCTGCACATTGCAGCCCTGAACGAACTTTCGGACTGTGTGGAAAGTTTGATCTGGGCCGGAGCTGACTTAAGTGCCACCACGGCAACTGGACATACAGCCTTGAGTATAATCCTGAAGAAGATCCCAGAAACTCTGCAGGTGTTTCGCGACCTGCTGGATTCCTGCATTAAACTGCAACGTCCAGCTACTCACAACAAGGAGTTCGAGATGAGACTGCACTTCGACGTGCTGTTCCCCAGCAACCATCCTTGTGAGACCAGTTTTATCAACACCTTCGTCGAGGAACACCGCAAGGACCTGCTGTCCCACCCCCTGGTCATGGCGTTTCTCAACCTCAAGTGGGAGAAGATCAAGAATTTCTACCTCGCTCGGATCTTCATCTATACCCTCACTGTGATTTTCATCACAACTTATGTCCTGTCCGCCCTGGCTTACAGATGTTACAACAGAGACAACCCCGACGAGAAGACCTGCAGTGGCAAACGGTTCTCTGGTCTGATCTTTCAGAAATCCGTGATCGAGATCCAGTGGTACCTTGCTCTCGTTCTCATCTGCATCCTGATTCCGCAGAAGGTCCTTGCGTTCCTGGTACACAGGCCGGAGCAGTACTTTCGAAACATCGAGAACATCCTGGACATCATCGTCTTCCTCAGTGTGTTCGCCACGTCCTTTGTGTACACAGGGAGGACGTATGACTGGCAGAATTACGTGGGGGCCTTCGGGGTGCTCTGCGGCTGGACGAACCTGATGCTGATGGTCGGGCAGCTCCCATCCTTTGGGACCTACGTCGCTATGTTCACCCACATCCAGTTCGAGTTCGCCAAACTCCTCCTGGCCTATTCGGGGCTGCTCATTGGGTTTGCTCTGAGCTTCTGCGTCATCTTCGTCAGCGAGCCGTCTTTTGGCAATCCCTTCACTGGTCTCATCAAGGTCCTGGCGATGATGGCGGGGGACGTGGACTTCGAAGGACTCATCAACCAGGACATCCTGGATGGGTCCTACATCATCTACCATCCGCTTTCTGTCTGCTCCCAGATCCTCATCACGCTTTTTATCGTTTTTGTAACGGTTATTCTGATGAACCTTCTGGTTGGCATTGCAGTTAATGATATTCAAAGCCTGCGTAATCATGCTGGGTTAACCAAGCTCGTGAGACAGGCTAAGATGATACTCTTCACTGAGATGGTGCTCTGTAACAAAAACCTGCCCAAGGTGTTTCGCAGATGGGCCTCCCGGTACAATGTTAATATTGGTAGCAGGAAACTTATTCTTGTGGTGAAACCGCTGAATCCGTTGGAGAAGAGGCTGCCCCAGGATATCCTCAAGGTTGCCTACGAGATTGCTCAGAAGAACCCTCCCTTGGGAGAGGCTTATGATGGAACTGCAACTTCGAAGGACCAGGTTGACGACCTGACTCCAACCCAAAAGGTGGAAAAGGTTCTGGATGGTTTGGTTACTAAGATGAAAGAACAGGAGATTGACATCAAAGTTTTAACTGAAGAATTGAAAAATGCTAACAAGCTATTGGAATGCTTGTGTAACAAGATGTTAGTTTAGTTTCCAAATTTCGTCTTGATATTTTAATAGAATGTTTTTGAATAAAGAAACGTGTATTGATATATTTACAATTGGTTTATTTATGTTGTGCTGACAAAGTCTACACGATTGAACTTTTATTTTTTTTTAATCAACTGCGAGAATTCAGTTGGCATTGAGAGCAATTGAAAAGTCTGAGTAATTTCATTTTCACAGCAGTTAACGAGATCACAAGTTGTAAAAATTAATAAAAGATGTACAGTTATGAAAAAAGACGTTTCAACAAAGAATGACTTGATGAAAATGACTTATAATTAATCAGTACCAAAATTAATGAATTAACTTATGTTCTATACAAAAAAAAAACGTTATGAAAAACTAAAACTAATATTTCCTAATCACATATCTCACTAATACATAACTCGTTTCAACAATATCATACAAAAAACATTACATCGAAGTTTTCATCTTCTCCTCCTGGGAGATCAGCTGGCTTTTAATTTTTTGGAGCAGCTCCTTCTTCACAGAATCAGGAACTAAATTTCTCGCTCTCGGTGTCACCATTTGGAGCAGCATGTCAAAATTTGGATCCTCCTTGAAGTGTTCCTTCATCAGATCCTTACAGATCATCTTGACTTGATCCCTCCAGCCACACTCGACCAAACGTCTCCTCAACAATTCTTTCAACCTAAAATAAAACAACAACAAATAAGTATTATAATTTTTCTTTACAATTCAAAACAAAAAAAAATTAAATAAAAAATTTTCATTTACCCATCACGGTCTCCAACCATAACCAATCTTTGATGCGGTGTGGGTTTCATTGTTGATAAAATTTTTAAGGTCAAGGTCACAAAGTTAACAACAAAAATATATTTACAACAACATAAAAAATTTCGATGAAAAAAGTTTGGTCTCCGTTCGGTCGTTCGAGTCGGTCAGGTTGTTTTTGTTTGAGTAACCTGAAGTGATTGGTTACAGTGTTGCCAACGTCACGGGGAAAAATGATATCAAAAAACAATACAAATTGTTAATCTAAAAATAGACCGAAATCATGTCACAATGGTGTTTTAATTTCATCCGTGGTATGCAAATCAGATCGATCGGAGAGCTAATATTTGTAAACAATGAGCTTCCGCCTGTCGTCGCCAGATGTCAGGTTGGTGAGCGCCGAAACTGTCAGCCGACGCGCTCTCTGTGCTCAAAGGTCCGGGCTTGGTGTGTGTTCATCGCATGAGAATTGTGCATTGCGCATTCCATTTTAATTCTGGTTTACCAATTCAGCTGTCAAATTGTCAAATGACAATTCGGTCACAAGGCTCGGCAGGGAACGTTCGAAATGGCCGCAGAAATTAAACCAGCACCAGACGTCGCACAGGACAAATTCTACTCTAGTCGCAAACCGATCCTGCTGTCAAAATTGGAGGGATGTAATGACGATGTCAATGCGGCTGTTATCATTCCCAGGGAAGATGGTGTTATTAGTGTTTCTGATGACAGGTAAAATTCAAGTCACTCTTTGACAGTTCCCTGTGAGGAAACATTTCCCAAGGAACAATTTACAAACAAACAATTTCTCCTTGTGAACTTTGAAAGATAACAAAACCGTCTTGACAATGACTTTTTGTTGATTCGTCATTTGTTTTTGTTTGCCGTTTTAATCCTATAATGAGATTACGAACGAGGATTTTGATCGTATTTTTTATACGAGTTTAAGTTACGAAATGGATTTAGTGAATTTATTTTTGATTTAATTTTCATGATTAGGTTATTGAAATGTTGATTTGTTTCAGAACCGTCAGGGTATGGCTGAAACGTGACTCTGGCCAATATTGGCCGAGCATCTGTCAATATATGGCAGCAGCTGCAACGGCCATGTATTATTGTGCAGAAACAAGACAATTGTTTGTGGGGCTTGACAATGGAAGTATTAATGTACGTGTTACAACAAACAATTACTACACCAACAAGAAAAACTAATATTTTGTCATAACGTTTTTATGTTTTAAGACTCATAAAAATGTTTATTGAAAATAAGATGAACTTATTATAATTTTGCTTAATTTCATATTTGTTTAGAAATGTAATTTGTTATGACAATGTTTGATTTATAAAATAAGTTAGAATTAATTGAAAATAAAATTGGATAATGTGAAAATTTAATTTGTTTCAGAAATATATTTTGGAACAAGATTACAATAGGATGACCGCCATGAGAGAGTACACCCCACATCAGGGAAGAGTCACCGGAGTTGTATATGCCGTAAACAATGCCTGGATATTAAGCATAGGACGAGACAAATTTTTCCACCTGTACTGCACCAATGCCAACAAAATAATTGGTTCTTACCAGACAGATACATGGCTGACAGCTTTGCAGTATCCTTTTATTCATAAACAATGAACAGTACATTTCATTCATAAACTAACATTAAATTAAATATTCTATTTCAATTTGTAAGCTGTACTGTAAAACTTGATTTGTTTGATTTTCGTTTTATGTTAATTTTTTTAAATGAAGTTTTGTCAGTAAATCCTTAACAAGAACAGGTACGATTCTCAATCAAAACACGCGTTCGTTGGAGATTATTCCGGCAAAATAGCAATGCTAAAGTTAGACGACACCGGCGTCACATTGTTTACCACTTTGAAGGCCCATACAGGGAGCATTCGCTCGCTGGGATGGGACTCAACGAAACAAATGCTCTTTTCTGGTAGTTTCGACCAGAACATTATTGTCTGGGACATCGGTGGCCAGCAGGGTACAGCTTATGAACTTCAAGGGCACCAGTAAGTTCATTTAATCGAAGCATCTAAATCTGATAAATTATAAAAATCATAATCAACAAAGTTTGAAAACTAATTTGATATTCTCATTGCAGCAATAAAGTTACAGCCCTCTGTTACGCGAGCGATGAAAGAATTTTGTTATCTGGCGGTGAAGACGGTGTCATAGTTTGTTGGGACATGGCCGCTAACAGAAAAGAACCCGCCACTTGGGTGGAATCAGATTCCTGTCAGGTAAAATTGTTTTACGAGATTGAAATTAAATTTTTGTAATAATAACAAAAGAATCAATTTTACTCGTCCTTCGCGGTGAACTTGATTGTTTTTGTTACCCTGAGAGTTGCATAAGAAACTGCGGTTATAATGGAATTATACAGTGACTCATTAATTCGAAGTTTCTGCTTGCTTTGTTTGAAGTATTAAAAAGCTGTTCAAGTCATAATGACGAATCTTATTGATTGTGATATATATCTCCTATTGTTTTTCTTACAGGCATGCGGTAGACCATTTTTCTGGAACATCAAAGCCATGATGGACCAACGTCAACTTGGGTTGAGACAGCACCACTGTCGTCATTGCGGAAGAGCTTTGTGTGCCCGTTGTTCATCCCAGAGAATTCCTATTCCACCGATGGGCTTTGAGTTTGAAGTCAGAGTTTGTGACCCTTGCCACAGTCAACTTAAAACTGCAGAGTAAGTTCATAAAAACCAAACTACAAACATGAATATCAAAACTTTTAATTAGATTGATATGTTGAAAATGATTTCGATAATTTTTATTTGTTTCAGCAAAACATCATTAGCCTCGTTTCATGATGCGAAGCACAGCATCGTTAGTATGGATCTGGATATTGCACGTCATAGATTACTCACAATTGGACAAGATAGACTCATGAAAATATGGGACATCTCGGCTCTGTTTCAATAAGCTTCCGCGTTGAAAAGAAAAAGAACGCAAAGGCGGAGCCTATTTTTGTGACAGTAAAATATAAAACTGCAGGTAAAACCGAATTCTAGCGCAATCACAAAACACTTACAAACTTGTCCATTTGTTAAAAGATGTTTACTTTCTATTGCCTATTACGTTTCCGTTCAAATTTTATTATCAATGAATTAATGAGTACGAGTAATATTTGAACACGAATGTTGTTACGAATAAGTAAAAGACGTTGAATTTATTTTATATCTCAATCTATAAGAGTATTTATATCGAATGTTTATTATGACCTTGTAATAGCACTTATTAAAGCTCACAATAGGTGTTGAGATTCGATTTTATTTCTACGTTGAAAATTGATCTTAGATTAAGTTGTCTCCACTTATGTTGAAAGATGATATTTTAACCAACAAATAATGAACCCCAACTTATAAATTCAATCGACGTTACATCAAA
This sequence comes from Trissolcus basalis, assembly GCA_025266255.1. NCBI lineage: Eukaryota > Metazoa > Arthropoda > Insecta > Hymenoptera > Scelionidae > Trissolcus > Trissolcus basalis. The sequence goes on along the minus strand of JAAMPD010001563.1, from coordinate 5,640 downwards.
CTATTTTGCGACAGTTGTAAAGCGTATTTTTCTACTACTGAATCGAATTCGAAACTATCGTTTCTCAATTTTCAATCCGAAACATGTACTTCCAGTTCGCAATTTGTCATCCAACGAAGTAAATTTTCAAAATAACAATTAAGAAACGACTTCAAAACAATTAAACAAAACTACTTTGTACGAAAACCTAAAGTGGAACTTTTATAACGTTAGGTGAAAAAAATAACATTTTTGAAATGTTACGATAATTGTAGATGACTTTCAAAAATCGCTAATACTGTATTCAAATCGTCTGATGCAAAAATGGGTTTCTCCATTCGTCAGTAGCCGACTTAACGAACTGTCTCGTGTGTTCTGCAAGGCTGAACAGCTGCCACACCTGATCCACTCAATTTGGGTATAAAATAAAACTTGGATAAAACGATATGAAACATCCTCGTACCCTAGTCCGACGATTTTTTCAATCAATGTGAATACAAAATTGTCAACTTTGCAATGGACTACGATTTCTTTGCGCGTTTCATTTTTCCTTCAGATGCATTTCGTTAATTTTAATGAGTTCGCTTGCGGTTCAGAGTTAAACCCAAGTCAAGAATAAAGGGAGAAAATAATATTGTAATATTTGTGTATAAGCGACGTAAGTGTAAGAAAAGCGAAGCCGTGTACATCTTGTACCTAAAAAAAAAAAGTAACAACATTTAATCATGTAATCATCGTAATCATGCTTTTATAAAAATCGCAAATGGTTGTTGATGCAGTGTTATTCAATGGTGTAATATAACCGTTTCAAGCAGGGATAAAGCATCTTATCATTACAGAGAGATTATTCGTTCTATGTATACTTGACCATTGCGGAGAATTTTTATGTTGAGACTATTTCCTGATGAGTTGATCATTGATTCGTCTATAGTAATATTTGTCAACGAATTCGTCGGTTTTAAATTTGCGAAAATACAATTTTATCTTATTCAGCTACTTGTTATCATTTTAGATAAGACGGATGAAAGTCCGATGATTCGTAAAACTACAATGTAGTCTTGAAAACTTCCAAGGTACCTGAGAGAAAATCAAACGCAAATTTCTCTATGTGAAAAACCTTTTTTATTTTTTGCCGATTAAAAATCGGCTTTTTACCTGCCGCAGGTAACCGATCTCAACCGGTTACTCAGGTACCTTGGAACGAGGTTGTAAACTTTCAAGCGACTCGATCGATCGGCCACGATTTCCGAGCGGCTCTTTCGGCTGGTTCCGCGGTCTGCAAAGCCGTGGACGTCGATCGGCGGTGCCTGATTTGTCAGGTGAGCGTTGCCCCTCCGAGCGCACAGTTTGCCACCTGGCACGCCCGACATCAGTCGAGAGCCACGAGACGCTTTTAACGCGCCGGTTCGCGTTAGCCGCAAACATGAGCCACGTATCCGTGCCCGATAATTAATTAGTTCAGGGAACGCAGGTTTTTGTATTATCCAGCCGCGAGTTTTCGCCTCCCACTGGTACCCGAAGGATCTACGGTTTTTGATTTGTGCCCATTGTATATTTCCCAGTTGTGGACGCATCGCTGGTCCGGCATGACAAACCGTGCAGGGATCAACACCGTGTGTTAACAAGTGTAGTGAGTGCCTTTTCATGGAGTGGTGCGACGTGTAGCTGTTTTTCTCATATCTATCGCTAGGTAGGTCGGATGCAAAGCTACCTGATAATAAGGACTTTTTCAACTCAAAACTTATCTGCGAGACCTGCGGTGGAACCAGTTTTTGACCTTGAGATATGTAAATCATAGAATGATTGTGACATTTTCTGTGCCTGACCTCAAATGGTACCTTGCAATTTTATTTTCTTGTGTCAGGTTGTTTGTTGAAATTATTAAACCTACATGAAAATTAAACTGAGATACGAAAAATTGAAAAAACTATTATTTCAAAAACAAAACATTATTTAGTATAAAAAAATTGTTTATACTTGATTTTTTTTCAAAATTAGATACTGAGTTAAAAATAATTAGAAAAAAAAATAGTAAAAAGTGTTTGAAAAAAGAGGCTAAAAAGTAATTGTTGTATTAGTTTTTGTAATTTGTAAAGAAAATTGTCAAAGAAAAGTGTACACAAATTTTGTAAACTTGATGACAGTTTAAAAGTCCATTGACATTAACGGTAATTTAGTCACTTTTCCAACACAATTTTGTACCCTACGAATGACGGCACGTACCTTAATTAACATCTTTGTAACACGTAAATTCAAGATTATATTACCGTTTTGAGTATAACTTAATCTGAAAGTACCATCTACAAAATCCACCTTACAAGATACAATTTTTTGACGGTCCAACGTGCCGGGAAAATGTCAACGATAAGGAGCACAATAAATTTTGATCCACGCGAGTTTTACCTCCCTCCGTTTTTTTTCTTAAACAACTTGATATGAAAAATGACATGAAAACATTTTTATGGTCAAATTAAATTTTTATAGTATCATTAAAGGTTAATGTCGCTCGATGAAATGTTATTAAAAAATACCATTTGAAACATTTTGAGACGAAAAAACGAATCAAAACGAATTTTTCAAATTGTAGAAAAATAATAGAGCAGAAATGAATAACATGAATGAAAATTCCAGATTGGAATGTAATTGTAATGATTAAAACGATGAATTATTATAATTAAAATAGATTAACATAGGAGAATGAGAAAATAGGAGAGAAAAAAGTATGGTGCATTAGGAATAAAAGGTACTTGAACAAATTTTTTTTTGAAGTTCAAGTACCGAAGTTACAAGAAAATTCGTGCGTCTAAGTAATATCGATTCGGACGTTGTTTGCGGCTGTAATTATACGGCACGCCTGTGCGGATACTCTGGATAATTAGCCGACATGCCCGACGCGGAAGGGGAGAGCTCAGACACCGAACGTCAAATCGTCAGCCGTTTCCCAGCTACCAGAGGATCAAACCGCGCGACCTCAAACTCAAATCCTTTTCACCTTTTTCGACAGACGATTGTTCTGCACAAAATTGGCCTATATTCCGCGCCATTGTTCTATACGAGCTCGCACACTTTTTGTTGTGCCTACAAACGAGGTACCTGAACTGGAACCAAAATCGGACCGCCGGAAAAACTTCATCTTCACCGAATAATGAATCCAGTTTGATCAGCCTGATAATTTTTGATCGCTGAGAATTTGAATGTTGTTCGGTGAATTTTTATTGTAAAATTGAAAGATGGAATTGAATGTCTGTCCTTGTAGGGAAATTGGCTGTGTGTTAGTAGCGCGGCAATGCGATTTAGAGCGGATGTATATACGCACACGCATAGCTCCGATGTAAATAACTAGAGTCGTTTTTTCACGCTTCAGACAACGCATCTCGACGAACGTCAGGAAGCGTTTTCGACCAATAAGGAAATAAGCGCGAGCGAGCGAATCACAAAACAGTTTTTCACCTTCCAAATTTTATTCTTTGTCTATTTTTGTTTACAATTTCATACACCTCTGCAATAAATAAAAAAGGATTAATAAAAATGAACCAAAATTAAGAAATTAAAATTTACAAAAAACTTGTTTTTGTAATTCTAGCATAAAGTAGTTTGAAAAGATTGTTTTAACTTGAAAAAAAAATTTTTTTTCAACTTTAAATTTTGATTGAATGTTGGGACTTTGAAAAATCTAGGTCCGAACATTGGAAGAATGTTAATGAGCGTGACGGAAAACGGTTTTCCAAGCTCTCGAGAAAATGTTCCAAAAATTATACAACGGGTTTCAGTTGAAACAGAGGGAAATGCAGTTTGTGGGCGGAATTTTAATCGTATAAAATTTTCGAATTAAAAAAGCGGTATATGTTTTTCTAATGAAAAAAAGCTCTTATCCAGTTTGGAATGTCTGTTTTATTACACAGTATCGCGTAGGTTTATCGGACGGACTTTCGGTGCCCACGTGAGTAGCGTGAATTTATCTCCCCTTTTCCCCTGGTGTACATAACCGATAAAATCAATCATCAGAATCAATTATCAATCAAGGCGATGATTATTCTTTGAGTCATAAATTTGTTGCGCGATTTAGACATTGACCTCTCGCTGCACTTTTATGAGAGTAAAAAAGAAAGCTTTTTTTATCGCTGCACCTCTTCGCTTCGAAGATCTCTTTTGACTTTGGAAACAAGGCCAACTTTCTGAACAAAAACATTTCATTCAGTTTCGTTTGTTCAAAACGTTTCATTTCAAAAACCTGTACTACTTTAACAATTTTGAAAAATAATACTACAAAAATAATCTTCATTCGTAATAAATCTTTTTCGAAATCATTTTCATTTGTTGACGAATTAAATTTGGCTTACAAATTTTGAATTTTTAATAGAACTGTTTCAAAAATATTTCTATTTGTTTAAGAATTAAATTTTGTTTGCAAATTTTTAATTTGTGATAAATCTGTTTTGAAAACATTTTTGTTTGTTGACGAGTTAAATTTTGTCGATTTTAAAACTTTTGGTTTGAATTATGGTTTCATTTGAATTTCAAGAGAATTGGAAATAAGATTATTTTGAGAACGATTGGAATAATTCGGGCGAATGGGTTAACAAACTTTTAATGCAATTAACGTGGTGATGTTTTAAATCACTATTCGTTCTAACTGTACATTGGACAGTGCGTTTCGCGTTAATAGAATAGCCAGGAGCAGACTGTTCTACGAAAGCGGACGTTCTTTACGCGATTCTAATGCTTGTATTTTTTTTCTAAAGAAAGTCCAAGGCGTATTCAGCGGCACTGCGCGTTGTTACGAAGGACGTGAACCATCTTTTTATAATTCTTCCGCAAAAAGACTTAATTGCGTCGAGTGCAAATTATGAGGGATCAAAGAAACTCGCTTAACAATCCGACTTCAATCTGACTGGAACCTATATTTTCATGCTTTTTTTACCGATTTTCTATTCGTCGTTCGGAAAACATGAACACAAGCTACAACTTTTTAATCAATTCAGTTCGACAAAAAAAATCTTAAAAAATGTAATTCGAATTTGTAATTAAAATGTTTGTATTACGATAACCAAAGTAATTAAATAAATAAACTCATCAGACAGGAAATTAAATGAAAATAATTCGACGAAATGGAATTATTACAAAGTTAATGAAACAATTAAAATTTGATGGAAGTAAAACTGGAAAGGTTGACGTTCTGTCGAACGAGAAAATAAAGTTAGTTTTTCGTCTTGTAACAAATTGTTTTTATTTACTTGTCTAAGAATTTATTTCGAGTGTCGACGTGAGGACCATATATGTAATGTATGCAGAGAGGCCGTCTCGTTTTTCCTTGTGTCCTCGTTTCGTTCCATTCATTACTCCGACATTTATTCGGGGAACCATCAAAAGCACACTTTCATAACTGGTCTTTCGTTATTATTCTTAGACTTGTTTCAGCCTCCCTTTTTCTCTCTTTCAACAATTCCCTTCAAATCATAAACATTTTTTTATCGCATCTTCGGTTTCATAAAATAATTTTCTTTCAATATCTCAAGTCGAAGAATTTTAATCACAATTTTGTTTTTGAAAACAACTTTTGTACCAGTTTGAATATCTGGCGCCTAAAATTTGGGCGCCAATCAACCAATCAACAACAAATAAAATTTTAGAAATTGGGCACCAAAAAAAAAAAAAAATAAG